>JAQQSZ010007949.1:0-13172 GCA_028646595.1 Phalanger gymnotis | reverse complement strand
AAGTGGCAAGAAAAAGCAGTTCTGTTGGAAGGGAAGAGGGGGCAGGTGAGGGGGAATGAATGAACTTTGCTCTCATTGGATTTGACTTGAAGAGGGAATAACATACACACTCAATTGGGTATCTTACTCCACAGGAAAGTAAGGGGAAAGGGATAAAAAGGGGGGATGATAGAAGGGAGGATGGATAGGGGGAGGAGGTAATCAAAAGCAAACACTTTTGAAAAGGGACAAGGTCAAGGGAGAGAATTGAATAAAGGGAGACAGGATAGGATGGAAGGAAATATAGTTAGCCTTTTACAACATGAGTATTGTGGAAGGGTTTTACGTAATGATACATGTGTAACCTATGTTGAATTGCTTGCCTTCCTAGGGAGGGTGGGTGGGAAGGGAAGAGGGAAGAGAATGTGGAACTCAAAGTTTTAAAAGCAGATGCTCAAAAAAAGTTGTTTTGCATGCATCTGGGAAACAAGATGTATAGGGAATGGGGCATAGAAATATATCCTCCCCTATAAGAAAATAAGGGGAAAAGGGGGGAGTGGGGTGACAGAAGAGAGGGCTGACTGGCGAATGAGGCAACCATGATATATGCTGTCTTGGTATGGGGGGGAGGGTAGAAATGGGGAGAAAATTTGTGACTCAAAATCTTGTGGAAGTCAGTGTTGAAAATTAAAATATTAAATAAAAATGATAAAATAAAAAAAATGATGAAAGGGAATGTATCAGAGAAGCCTGACAAGAGTTGTCCGAATTTATGTAGAATGAAGTTAACAGAACCAAGAGAATAATTGATGCAATAAATTTATTGATGCAATAAATAAAAAACATCATAAAGAAAAACAACTATGAAAGACTTAAGAATTCATTGATCATTTGATTGATTCATTGATCAATGAAATATTCAACCATGATTCCAGAGGACCAATGATGAGTCATGCTGCCTACCTCTTGACAGAGTGGAAATGGTCTTTAGATGCACTTTCAAGCAGCGGAGAAGTACCAGGTTTCAATCCGTATTACAAAGGAGTAAGCATCAGAACAACCTGGTACTGGCTAAGAAATAGAGTGCTGGATCAGTGAAATAGATTAGGTACACAGTGCACAGTAGTAAATAACCATAGTAACCCAGTGCTTGATAAACTCAAAGATTCAAGCTTTGGGAGCAAAAACTCACCATTTAACAAAAATTCCTGGGAAAGTTGGAAATCAGTTTGGCAGAACTAGACATAGAAAAACATCTCACACTGAATACCAAGATAAGATAAAAAGAGGTACATGATTTAGACATAAAGGGTAGTATCATAAGCAAATTAGGGGAGCATGGAAAAATGTACCTGTCAGATCCATTGATAAAGGAAAAATTTATAACCTAACAAGAGATAGAGAGGATCATGGGAAGTAAAAACACATAATTTTGATTATGCAAAATTAAAAATGTTTTGTTCAAATAAAACCAAAGCAGCCAGAATTAGAAAGAAAGTAGGAAATGGGGGAAGAGGGGATTTACAGTAAGTTTCTCTGATAAAGACCCCATTTTTTTTTCTTTTGGAGAGGGGAAGGAAAGGCAATTAGGTTTAAGTGACTTGCCCAAGGTCACACAACTAGTAAGTGTGTCGTGTCTCAGGCCAGATTTGAATTCATGTCCTCCTAATGCCAGAACCGGGGCTCTACTTGCTGCACCACCTAGCTGCCCCAAGACCTCATTTCTTAAATATGTAAGGAACTGAGCAGAATTTATGAAAATAAGAGCCATTCTCCAATTGAGAAATGGTCAAAGGATATGAAAAGGCAGTTTTCAGAAGAAGAAATCAAAGCTATCGACTCATATAAAACATGATCTAAATTGCTATTGATTAGAGAAACACAAATTAAAGCAACTCTGAGGTAGCATTTCACACTAACCAGATTGGCTAATGCCCCAGAAAAGAAAAATTATAAATGCTGGAGGGAATGTAGAAAAATAGGCACCTTAATGCCCTGTTAGTAGAGTTGTGAACTGGTCCAATCCTTTAGGAGAACAATTTGGAACTATGCCCAAAGGGTGAAAAAATTCTTACTCTTTGACCTAGAAATAACACTACCATCTGGATCGCAGAGATCAAAGAAAAGGGGAAAAGATCTATATATACAAAAACATTTTAGCAGCTCTTCTTGTGGTGGCAAAGAACTGAAAATTGAGGAATTGTGGAATGTATATGATTGCAAAGTAATACTACTGTGCTATAAAGAGTGATGAGATGGTTTCAGAAAAAAGAAAAGACATATATAAATTAATGAAAAGTGAAGTGAGCAGAACCAAGAGAACATTGTACATAGTAACAACAATATTGTACTGTAAATGACTTAACTACTATGATCAAGACAATGACCCCAAACAATTACAAAGAAGCCATGCTGAAGTGTTCTCTACCTCCAGAGAGAAAACTGATGAACTGACTACAGATTGAAGAAAACTTTTTAAATTTTCTTTACTTTTCTTGCTTTTTTTGAGACGTGATTAATATGGAAATATACTTTGCATGACTTTACATGCATAATTGATATCCTGTTGATTTCCCTCAATAAGTGGGAAGAAAAGAAGGTGTTTCCACAAAACTGTTGTTAAAACAGAAGGGAAGGAGATAATTTGAAATTCATTTTTTAAAAAAGATTGTTGAAAATAAATTAATTAAAAGTAAAAAGTAAAGACATACAGTTTCAGACATAATCAATATAGAAGTTTGTTTTACTTGACTATGCATGTATGTTAAGTCTTTTCTTTAAAAAAAGTCTTCTCAATGGGCATAAAGGAAATGTGGGGAGGGATTTATAGTAGAGGAACCAAAAGGAAAAGGAAAAAAAGAGGCTCATCGAAGCACCTTAATGCAAAAAAATAGAACAGGAGGAAGGTCAAAAATAATCAGAGATAAGAACAGCTTTTAAAGTTACCAAGCAAATTTATTATATGTTTTAAAAGAAAAGTTGCTTGTAAAGACTGATGATTTCATATGCAATCCTCTTATTCTGTTCCTATATGTAAAAGGTAGTGCTATGTTTGGGGTGCTTTTTGAATGTAGAAAATATGTCCATATCAAATGTATGTCTAATCTATGTCACTACATCTATGTATATGTCTATATCTGTTTTTATTTCTATGTCTATATCCATATCCAAATTGATAGTTATGTCTAATACAATTTAATTTTATAGCTACATCTATGTCTGTATCTCTATCTACCTGTCTGCTTTCAGTGTCTGCATCTATATTATTCCATAACAATATCCAGTCTTTTTTGTGTCTACAACTTTCATGTGTCTACAACTTTATCCATAGCTAGCTAGATATCTACATCCAAATCTATGTCTTTCTATCTATCTATCTATCTATCTATCTATCTATCTATCTATCTATCTATCTATCTATCTAACTATCTATCTATCTATCCATCAGTCATAGGGGCTATTTTGGGAAGTGAGTCCTGATTCAGATGATGCCTGAAAAAATAAATTAAGGTAGTACATTTCTGTACCACAACATAAGATATAATAATGTTCAGCTGTTGATCAAAATGGAATACAGCTCAAAAGGGTATTTATCTGAAGTCGTGCAAGTAAGAGAATGGGTATTTATTAAGAGAAAAATACGTGTGAAGCACTGTGCTAAGGGCTTTATTATTTCATCTGTTTCCTCACAACAACCCAGGGAGGTAGGTGTTATTATTATCTTCACTTTTCAATTGAGGAAACTGAGGCAAAGGTTAAGTGATTTGCTTAAGATCACGATACTTAGTATCTGTGGCCAAATTTGAACTCAGGTCTTCCTGATTTCAGGCCCAATGCTCTATGCACTATGGCACCTAGCTTCAAACTGGAAGGGAAGGCAAAGAAGAAAACTGTAATTAAACCCACTAACCTGAGAATAGAGAATAGTTTCAATACAGAGGGGAAAATAGCAGTAGAGGAAAACCCAGAAATTACTGAAATTACTCAAAATTCAAATGGATCAGTGATCACACTGATTTGGGCATCCCCTCTCATGAAATAGATCACAACTCTTTCATACTTATTCCTCCTTCGTAACTAATTATAATTCATTTTTGCCCATAAATTGGCAAAAAAGAGTTTCAGAACCATCACATTAGCAGTCCTTTTTGCCTTCCTTGTGACATTGTACCAGAGCAGATACCAGAGAAGAAATCTATCATCTCTCACTTTTTTTAATATGACCAGTCCCTCTTTTTTGTTCATTCTTTTCCCTTATTACATACTTTGTTCCATTTTCACTTCAAAGTTGTTTAGTATCTCTGTGTTTCAATCTGTTCACATATGCTATGTGCTATTTATCAGTAATTCCTTGGAAATTGAATCATAACTTTCATCCATGCAAAAAAAATGGTGGTAGAATATTAATATTTTGGAAAATGGGATTTTATTCTTGGGAAAAGTTTGGGTTCACTAAAGGTACTTTGCAATTTCAGGAAAGCAAGCTTGCCATTGTCCTTGTATTTAATTAAAGTACAACTCATTTCCCTGTTTTTTCCAGATACTTTCTTGTTAGTGTTGTTGATGTTCACTCTTTTTCAGTTGTGTCTGACTTTTTGTGACCTCATTTTGGGGTTTTCTTGTCAAAAATACTTGAGTGGTTTGCAGTTTTCTTCTCCAGCTTGTTTTATAGATTAGGAAACTGAAGCAACCAGGGTTAGGTGACTTGCCCAGGGTCACATACCTAATAAGCATCTGGAGCTTGATTTGAACTCAGGTCTTCCTGATTCGAGGCCTGATACTCTATCCACTGTGCCACCTGGCTTCCCAGATAAATCAATAGAAAAATAAAGATAAGTGAAAAGAAAAAAGACAGAGATAGATAGATATAGATAGATTTATCTACAGGTTGCCCATCTGTCTTCATGCCACCATCTGGGTAACAGGTATCTTCATGCACTTCGCTTTTCCTATGTGCACAATAGGCCAAACTTTTGAGTGGTTATATATCTCTTATCATAGACTCTGTAGTGCTCCAGGGTTTGATGCAACCTGAATGTCATCCACAAACAGGATTACTTGTCTTCAATTGGATCAGGTGTATATATTTTCTCTACGACACCATGGAAAGCATATTTCTCTTTGTTCTGTGCCTTGCAAGAAATTTATGATCAGATAGTCTTGGAACAAGAATATCTCTGTTGCAATCTGGATTTTATCCCCATCACTGGACTGAAACATCCCTGACCAAGGTTACCAATGATAGTTTATTGCTTAATTCAATGACTTTTTCCTTAGTCTTCATTCATTTTGACCATGCTGCAGCATTTGGCACTGTTGGCCAATCTCTTCTTCCAGACGGTCTCCCCTCCTCAGGTTTTTGTGACACTAATCGATCATATTCTCTTCCTATTTGTCTAACTGATCCTTCTTTACTGGAACTTGGTCAATGTCTTACCTGTTTTGAATGAGTGTGCCAAAAGACCCTTTCATAGGCCTTCTTTTCTGTCTGCAATCTCTCTGGGTGATCTGATCAGCTCTGTAAATTCAGGTATCATGTCTATATAGATGACTCCCAGATCTACTTATCCACCCATCATCTTTTTCCTCAGTTCCAGTTCTGCAACTCCAACTACCAATTTGATATTTCTACCTATATATCATTTTCATCTCTATTCAAATGAACATATCTAAAAGATAACCTAATTATCTCTCCCCTCCCCAAACCCATGCATTTCTTAGTTCTCTATTTTTGTTGAAGTCCCAGTCTTTATTTTGATATCCCTTGATCATAAACTGGGACTCATCCCTGACCTACTAGCTGAAATTCCCTTCTCATTTCAGGAATATCAGGATTAATGTGATTCATTTCCTTCTTGGTATGTCTCCTTGTTGGATCACTAAACAAGGATATATTTAAAGTGCCAAAAAGTTTGAAGATGATATAAAAATTTTGATTCTTAGCACCGTTTGACTTCTTGTCAAGCCACTCTAAAAGTGACTATGCAGAAGAAGACTTCACAGCACTGAATGCTAATCTGCTTTTTTTCGGTTTCTTGAATTCTGTGGCCAAAGAATTCATCACCAAGTGGTTAGCGTATTGGTGATGAGCTTCTCCATACTTAGCTAGGCTGGTCCTCACAAAGCAAGCTCAGGACCCTACTGAAAGTCTTTCTGGCAATGTAGTACCTGTCTAAGACTGTGCTCTACTGGCATAGCTTTCCAAAATTCAGGATCACCTTAATGCTATATTTAAGCATAGAAGGGGACCAGAGAGAATTCAGAAATTAACAGGAGTAAAAATTCAAGGAAAGAGCTAGATAAAAGTCATCATTTTGTTCGTTGTCAGAGTCTATTATTAGAACTAAAGGGTTTGCAAAGAGAAATTAGAAAAGCCAATCAGAGCTGAAAGCAATGGGCCTTTATACTTGGTTTGTTTAAGCAGTGCCCGAAAAGAGAAGGCCACATAGTTTACCTACAGATAGCCAAGGAAGCATGAGGCAATGACAAGTGAAAGGAACCATGATAGCTACCTAACTTTCCCTTTTCCCTGGGGCCTGGATTGACTGCTCTCAAGTAGGGCATTTCACCATCCCCTTCAAAATGACATCAGGACTGACACCTCCAAACTAATATAACCCAAAAAAATATTTCACATTAGGACTAAGAGAAATATCCTTATGCTGAAAGGAAATGGCAAACCATTTCCCTTCTGTGCAGTCTCATTCTTCCTCACTGCCTGCAGGCATGCCCATGCTTCCCCTCATCCTTCAAAAGCGCTCCTCTGATCCAACCATCTTTGCTAAATAGTATCCTGTTTTTCTCTTCCCCTTCTCAGCATTACTCCTTGAAAAAGCATTTTACATTTGGTGCTTCTACTTTCTCTGTCCTCACTCTCTTCTAAATCATCTGGAATCTCCTTTTTGAGTGGGGGGTGCGGCAGGGGGAGAACACTTTGGATATTTATACAGTTTAATTGACAAATAGAATTTCCATAACAAATTGTTTTTAATCAAATCATGTCATGTAAACTGTTTATAGAAAACCCCAGAAAGAAATGAACTTCGGGTTGTGAAGGCCTTAAATTATTACAGTAGAAAATACTGGAAGTAGACGATAACTAAAAAGACTAGTGCAACATTATATTCAAATCGATAGCTCCTTTGGCTCCAACAAGCTGTACCACATGTAGTGGCCACACCCTCGTAAAACCATCTTGGCAGATGAGCTTAACCAGGTTGAGTGGAACTGACAGGAATCAAACCCTTTGGTGAGTTAGGAGGATGTCCACCCCAACTATGTGAAGACATCCCCCCCAGGGTGGTATGGGTGGATAAGAACAATTTGTTTCAATGTCCATGAAAGATGCTGAAGCAGGTGCTGTAGAGGGCTTAGAATTTGGTCAGAAATCAAAGACACTAAGGTCATCCACTGCATCTGTACCATTGCCAGTCATCCTGACACTGGAAGAGAGGCTGACCACTTTGCTCTACTCTGGCTCAATTAAATTCAGTTCTTGTGCAAATCAAGACCTCACCTATGTTTCTCTTCAAAAATGAAGGACAAACAACAACAATAAGACTGATACCTCAAAACAGTATATGGAAATGAAACAACTTAGAGATGTTTCCTCAAACATAGTATCATGTATGGAGAATTAGAAGGAAGCTCAAAAGTAATTTAGTGCAACCCCTTCATGTTTTACATATAAGGAAACTGATACATAGGGAGGTTAAGTACCTTTGACTAAGATCACACAGTGTCAAGGATAGGATTTGAATCGATGTCTTCTGACACCAGAGCCAGTTCTCTATCAATTGTACCAGATAGGCGCCATGTTATGGCAGGAAGAGAGTCTAATATTCAGCTCTTAGATCACTTCAAAGCCTTGGCCACCAGTGGGTTAAAGTCCCTTAGGGTATTTTTTATATGGAAGGGAATAGATTCATGCAAAAATGAGTCTGATTGACATCCTTCCACTGAGATCACTGGTGTGAAACCCTCAATTGTATAAGAAATTGAAAGTTTCTAACCTGGAATGTTCTAAGGAGGAATGAACATGTGACAAGGACAAAAGAAAAAAGGAGTTATACAGCAGGAGGGGACTAAGGAATAGGCAGGACAATTGGCATATAAATGTGTTATTTGTCAATAAGCAAGGTAAATGAGATCATAATGAAAGGACACAAATATGATTTCATAGGCATCACACATAGTAGAAGGGAGTAGAAGACTCATGATTGGAGTGAGAAGGAAGCATTGTGGAGGGCATTTGTAGGCAAAAGTAGAAAGAGAAGTGATGTTATCATGAGTTTATATCATAAACCACTTGGGACAGAAAGGAAATTGATAAGGAATTTAGGAAAAAGACTAAAAGCCTGGCAAAATTACTGTATTATATTCATAATATAGTAATAGGGAACTTCAATGAACTGAACATTTATTGGACCTCTCTGCCAAAAGCAGTGCAACTAATAATACCTTGACTTTTTCTAATAATAAACATAACCAACAAAAGAAATTGCTATTTTGAAACTGATTTTCACTGACAAGGAAGAGGTGATTGTAGAAATGATAGGATCTTGTTGGGTATGCAATAATCCAGTTTAGAATTTATGATAAAGAAGAGGAAGATAACTGGGCATCATTTGACATGTTCCCTAGAGTTTTGGAGGGCATATTTCAAGGGGTTCAAAAATGAATTAAAATCCTATTGGAAAAGTCTTTCCAGGAGGTATAGGAAGTTCTCAAGAGAAGAAATAATCAATCCAGGCTTGTAATCCTATAAATTAAACCTATCCAAAAGAATAATCCACTTCTTCTAGAAATAGAGTGTTTCCATTACTAGAGGTATTCAAGCAATGGCCAAGGTCCAATTGTTGGATGTGTTTTAAAGAGTTCTTATCTACTTATCAGTTAGATAGATCTTCTATGGTCTCTTCCAACTCTTAGATTTCACAAACTCTCAATTATATTTACCAAAGTAATGGAGCAATGGTGTCAATAATCAATTACATATTTAGCTTTGGAAAACCTTGAATGTTTTTTGAGGGGGTTACCTTCCTGAAATTCTATGCTTAAGAAGAGAGAGAGAAAGAGAGAGAGAGAGAGAGAGAGAGAGAGAGAGAGAGAGAGAGAGAGAGAGAGAGAGAGGAGCTGTGGAAAAACAAACCTGATGCCACTAAATAGCGCATGTAAGAATTGTTAGCCTCTCTGCCCACTTCTTCATTCATCAGCTCATTCATTCAAAAACTATTGATGATTTGGGAGTCTGCCTACTAAAACAAATCCAGGAACTATATGAACACAATTACAAAACACTTTTCACACAAATGAAGTCAGATCTAAATAACTGGAAAAATATCAGTTCTTCATAGGTAGGCTGAGCTAATACAATAAAAATGACAATTCTACCTAAATTAATTTATTTTCAGTGCCATACCAATGAAACTACCAAAATTGTTTTATAGAGCTAGAAAAATAATAACAAAATTCATGTTATAGAACAAAAGATCCAGAATATCAAGGGAATTAATGAAAAGAAATGCTAGGGAATGTGGTCTTGCCATACCAGATCTTAAATTGTATTATAAAGCAGCAATCATCAAAACGATTTGGTACTGGCTAAGAAAATTGAAGGGTGGATCAGGTACACAAGATACAGTAGTCAATGACTATAGCAATCTACTCTTTGATAAACCCAAAGGCTACAGTTTCTGGGATAAGAACTCACTATTTGAATAAAACTGCTGGTAAACTGGAAAACAGTATGGCAGAAAATGGGCATAGAATAATATCTTATACCATATACCAAAATAAAGTCAAAATCAGTTCATGATTTAGGTTTAAAGGCTGATACTATAAGCAAACTAGAAGAGCAAGAAATAGTTTACTTGTCAGATTTATGAAGAAAGAAGAATTTGCAACCAAACAAGGGACAGATAATATTATGAAATGCAAAATCAATCATTTTTAGTACATTAAATTGAAAAGTTTTTGTACAAACAAAGCCAATGCAACAAGATTAGGAGGGAGGCAGAAAACTGGGAAAGAATTTTTACAACCAGTGTCTCTGATAAAGGCCTCATTTCTAAAATATAGAGAACTGAGTCAAATTGATAAGAATATAACTCATTCCCCAACTGATAAATGGTCAAAGGATATGAATAGGCAGTTTTCAGAGGAATAAGTCAAAGATATCTATAGTCATATGAAAAATGCTCTAAATCCCTATTGATCAGAGAAATGCAAATCAAAACAGCTCTTAGATACCATATCATACCTGTCAGACTAGCTAACAGGACAAAATAGGAAAATTATAAATACTGGAGTAGATGTGGGAAAATTGGAACACTCATGCATTGTTGGTGGAGTTGTGTACTGTTCCAACCATTTTGGAGAGCAGTTTTGAACAATGCCCAAAGGGCAATAAAAACATGCATACCCTTTGACTCTGCAATACCATCTCTAGGGCTGTGTCTCAAAGAGATCATACAAATAGGAAAAGGACCTACATGTACAAAAATATTTATAGAAGCTCTTTTTGTGGTGGCAAAGAATTGGAAATTGTGTGGATGCCCATCAATTGGGGAATGGCTGAACAAGTTGTGGTATATGAATGTAATGGAATACTATTGTGCTATAAGAAATGATGAACAGGCGGACTTCAGAAAAACCTGGAAAGACTTACATGAATGCATGCTGAGTGAGGGGAGCAGAACCAGGAGAACGTTGTTCACAGTTATAGCCAC
Organism: Phalanger gymnotis; assembly: GCA_028646595.1. Taxonomy (NCBI): domain Eukaryota; kingdom Metazoa; phylum Chordata; class Mammalia; order Diprotodontia; family Phalangeridae; genus Phalanger; species Phalanger gymnotis. The sequence goes on along the minus strand of JAQQSZ010007949.1, from coordinate 2,463 downwards.
ATTGTGTAATGACAAATTTTGATAGACTTGGCTCTTCTCTGCAATACAAGGTTCTAAGACAGCTCCAAAAGGTTCATGATGGAAAATGCTGTCCACATCCAGAGAAAGAATTACTGAGTCTGAATGCAGAACGAAACATACTATTTGCTCTCTTTCTTTGTTTTGTTTTGTTTCTTCTTTCTCGTGGTTCATTGCATTCCATTCCCTCTTTACAATATGACTAAAGTGAAAATATGTTGAATATGAATTTATATGTAGAGCCTATATCATATTGCATGCCATCTTGGGGAAGGTGGAGGGAAAGGAGGGAGAGAAATTTTAAAACTCAAAAGCTTATGGAACTGAATGTTGTAAACTAAATATAAGTAAAGAAATAAATATTTTAAAAGGTTACTGATGCATCACTAAACTTGAGCAACATTTAGGAGCTAAGAGGCATAAGTTAAATAAGATATGGACCCTAAAAGAACTTAAATTCAATAGAAGAAATAAGGTGAGTCTCTTTCTAACATTTATTTTGTTCATTCCTCCCTTTTTGTCTCTCTTACTTTTTTCCTTTAACATTTTTTCCCTCCAGGTTGGATTTTTATGCTTAAAGTTCTTTGGAAATGTCTAAGCTAGCATAACAAAGATGATGACAGTTGTGTGTGTGTGTGTCTATACACACACACACATATGTATGTGTGCATATATAAATATCTGGCACACATATAAATATCTGGCGATCTTTAACATTTAAACAAAGAATTAAGCCTAATCTGAAGTCATTTATTATATTACCAATTAATAACGCCTCACATTTTCAAAGCTGTTTTACACACAGTAGATCAAATTGCCTTTTCTGAGCATAAACCACCTGACAGGGAGGAGCAACCGAAGGGTAACAGCTGAGAGAGAAAAGTGAGTCTGGAATTCAGGAATTGCTGTAGGGAAGAGCCTTGAAAGAGAGATTCAGGAATTTCTACAACTAATTCACTCAGAAGAAAATTCACAAATTGTGAGGGACAGTCGAGAGGTAATATCTCCACACATTATTCCCTTCCCCCAAAATAGCAGTAACTTCCAGTGGTATCATCTTGTGCTCTGAGCAAATAATTTGGTCACCAGAAGAATGTGAATGAAAATGTAGATGCTTGCTAATGATCATTTAGAATGATATTTGAGAAAAACCAAAGAAGACAATGTTTGATGCTGATTTTCCTTCACAAGTCCCTGCTGTTACTATTACTAGCTCACTGAAGTTTTAGCATTTTGAATTTAAAAAGATAAAATTCTATAGAAGAGCATTAGGAAAAAGCCATCTTCTCTTAATACTGGAAATTGTGTGAAACAAACAGCAGGGATGCACTGAGTAATTTACAAAGTCCTCATTATTTCTTTAAATGAGGCATTCATCTTTAATGACGAAAGAAAAGCAAGTAGGCACTGGGCCAGAGAATTTGCATGCAAAGTTCAATCAGAAAATAAACCACAAAGACTCCTATAAATGCCTGGAGACTATCCCATATAAGTTCAAGAGGATCCCAATCTTTAAATGTTTATATCAGGGAAACTGCAGCCCCAGTTTCCAGTGACAACTAAAGATTACATTCATACATTATTTATTCATTCCTTCAATCAGTAAACACTTATTAAATACTTGCCATGTGCACCAGAGGATATATAAAGCTCATACAAGAAAGGTCTTTGCCCCAACTGAATTTATAACTTATTGGGGGCAGGGGGATAACAGTGATAACATTAATTCACTTTTCTAGAAAGTTTTATAGTTTATAAAGTACAATTACTCTATGAGGTAGGTAATATAAGTGTTATTATTCACATTTTAAAGATGAGAAAACTGAGACTCATCCATGGTCATATAGCTACAAACGTCAGAATTAGAGTTCGAATCTATGTTATCTGACTTCTACACTCTTTCTGAGCACAGATAACTTTGATATGTTCAGTGACTTTTCAATGGGATGATTGGAAGTGAACAGAAACAGTGGTGACATGGACGGGTTTGTGCACTAAGAAAGGTAGCAGCTCGGTGGCTCAATGAATAGAACCAAGAGTCAGAAAGACCAGAGTTCAAATATGATCGCAGACATTTACTAGCTGTGTGACTCTGGGCTCACGTAACCCCTCCCTAAAACTGGAGTAGCAAATGGCAAACCATTCCAGTATCTCTGCCGAGAAAACCCCATGGACAGTTGATCCATGGGATCGTAAAGAGTTAGATATGACTGAATAATGACAACAACATTTCAATGGCTGAAGACTCCCTTCTTAACTTTGGGTTTACTGGCTAGATTTCTCTCTCAAAAACCAAGCCTTAAATCCAATTCGCTCTGAAGCTCATAGGTTGGACAATAGGTCCCTGCCCTCCTTGCACCAAGTGAATGCAAATACTAAATATTAACTGTTTCTCTTTTGGCCAGGAACCCTGAGGGTCTTCCCCTCCCAGTTTGATTTTTTTTT
>JAQQSZ010007948.1:0-13172 GCA_028646595.1 Phalanger gymnotis | reverse complement strand
AAAAAAAAAACAAATTGGGTATGCAACTGAAGAAAATTAGAATACCAACCAATTAAACCTAAAAACCTCAATAAAATAAATAAGCCATTGGCTAATTTGATTTTTAAAAACAAATAATAAAGTCAAATTGCTAATATCAAAAATGTAAGAGGTGAAATCACAACCAATGAAGATGAAATAAAAGCAGTTATTTAGAGCCACTGTGTCCAATTATTTTCCAGTAAAACTTACATTCTTAATGAATTGGATTAATATTTATAAAAATATACGTTGCCCAGATTAATAGAATGGGAAATAATATCTAAATGACACTATGTTAGGAAAAGAAATTGAACAAGTCATAAGTAAGTTCCTTAAGGAAAAAGAAACTCCAGGGCCAGATAGATTTACAAGCAAATTCTACGAAACATTTAAAGAACAATTAATTCTGATACTATATAAAACTGAAAAGAAAAGAAGAAAGACTCCTAAGAAATTCCTTCTTTGATATAAATATGGTCTTGATATCTCAACCATGGAGAGTCAAAGCAGACAAAGAAAATTCTAGATTATTTTCCCTAATGAATATTGATGCAAAAAATTTAAATAAAATACTATCAAGGATATTACAGCAATATATCACAATGATCATATTTTATTACTGTGGCTGTATTATACTTGAAATGCAGGGCTGGTTCAATATTAGGACAACTATAAACATAACTGACCATGCTAATGACAAAAACAACAAAAATTACATGATTATTTCAAAAGATGCAGAAAAAGCTTTTTGACAAATTACCACAGTTAAAAAAAAAACACAAGAAAGCACACATACACACAAATATACACACACATCTCATTCTATCTCTCATCTCCCTGTCTTTGTACTGGCTGTATCTGGGAATGTGCTCCCTCTTCCTTACCTCACTCTGCTTTAGAAAATCCCTCTCTTCTTTTAAGATGTAGCTTAGGCAGTACATAGCACAATCCCTGGCGTTTTAATAAATGCTTGTTGACTGATTAAAACAGTACCATGACACTGAAACATTAATTGCTCATGGGCAGACCAAACCAATATTCACAATACTAGCTAAATTACTTTTCTTATCCAATGCCAAACGTATCAAAGAATTACTTTACAACGCTAAAAAAAAAAAAAGAAAGCAAAAATCATCTAGAAGAACAAAATATCAAGAATATCAAGGGAATGAGTGATGAAAAAATGGGAAAGAAGGTGGCCTTGCAGTATCTCATCTCAAACTATACTACAAAGCTGTAATTGTCACAATTCAGTGCAGGATAAGAAATATAGAAATTGATCAACAGGACAGATTAGTTATAGAAGCAAATGAGTTATAGAAGCAAATGAACCTAGTGTTTGATAAACCAAAAGATCTTGGCTACTCACTATTTGACAAAACCAGAAAGTAATCTGGAAGAAACTAGGCCTGACCATATATCAAGAGAAATTCAAAATGAGTAAGTGATTTGGACATAGTGATATTATAAACAAACTAATGGAGCGTGGGACAAATTACCTGTCTGATCTATGAAAAGGGGAAGATTTCATGACCAAACAACAAATAGAGAAGTTCACAGGAAGTAAAATGTTCAATTTTGATCATACTAAATTTTTGCATAAACAAAATCTATGCAGGTTAATTTTTTTTAAAGGAAACTGGAGAGGGGAGATCTTTTCAGCAAGTTTCTATGAAAAAAGATCTAATTTCTAAAATATGTAGGGAATGGAGTCAAATTTCCAAGAATAAGGAGATTATAGCCATTTACCACTTGATAAATGGCCAAAGGAAACAGCTTTCAGAAGAAGAAATGCAAGACATGAAAAAATACTCTACAACTTTAATAATCAGAGAAATGTTAATTAAAACAATTCTAAGATACTATCTCATACCAATCAGATTGGCCAAGATGACAAGAAAAGAAGATGACAAATGGTGGAGGAGATATGAGAAAATTGGTACACAAGTGCACTATTGGTGGAGCTGTGAATTAATTAGTCCAATCATTCTAGAATGCAATTTGGAATTGTTGCAAGAATTTTCAGAAACATGCTAGTGACAGAAAATTGTTGATAGAAAATGTATGTTACTTGCCACACCCTTTATGATTCTAGTAATGTTAGAATTTCAGTAATGTATTTACATTCCTATTCTAATTCTTGATTAGGTTGAGCTGAACCACACCCTAAGTTCCCGCACTGGCAGATTTTAGCTTGTAATGGAGCTAGCTTAAGTTGGATCTCAACTTCTAACATCCTTATCCCCTTTCTTTGGGATTCATGGCATGAAGGGTAAAACAGCCAGAATGAAGTAGTTTTCCTTGTTCAGATTGCTAAGGGACACTGCTAAGGGTCTCATGACCAGTCCTTGCTACCTCATATTGCCCCTTCCCCCTTCTCCTTATAAAGGTAAATTCATTGTGCTGTGTACTCATGGGACATCCCCCAGGGTGGCAGGTTTACTACCCTGTTATCTCAAATAAATATACTACCCTGCTATCTCAATTAATAAAGAATACTTTATTCCTCAACTCATGGCTTTGATTTATTATACAACTTGACAGTAGCCAGTGAATGAATACGCCAGCACAGCTAACAGACAAACTGGTAAATTACAATTTATTGATCCACTCAAGAGTGGGTGATGGATATGTGTGTCTCATAATTTCACAGATTACACACGAACATGCACATATGTGTATATCATATACATATACGTATGTATATATATATATATGTGTGGATAGATAAATAAATAGTCTCTCCTCCTTAGCCACATGAACTAGAATTTTAGGTAAGGTCAAGTAGGTGACAGAGGCAGGCTTACAAAGCAATTTTGGGTAAGATCAGGTAGGTTACAATATATCTGAAAAGATGTGTTTTTAGCCAAAGAAAAAGGATATTTAAACTGTCTTAAAGACCTTTAGCATAGCCATTTACACCAGACCAAAGAAGACAGGGTCTTCTTTAGTATCTTCGTTATCATTCAGTTATTTATTAGTATTTGTTTAGCTCCTAGTATATGCCTTAGCAGAGAGAATACAGAGAACTGAGTGAGTTTGGAACAACTATTCAATGTCCTTGGAGTTTGTTACTATAAAGTGACTGGGGGAAGGGAGGTACAGAAGGAGACATTCTGTACATTCAGTTCCACACAGAATAAGAAGAAATAAAAGAATAGCAAATATAGCAGAAAATGGAGTCAGTTATGATTTCCCCAAAATGCACTTTTAACAAAACTATGCCACCAAAACTATAAAACTGTACATACCCTTTGATCTAGCAAGAGTTGCTAAGTCTATACCCTGAGATAAAAAGGAAAGAAATAACCCATATGTACAAAAATATTTATAATAGCTCATTTTGTGGCAGTAAAAAATTAGAAACTGAGAGGGTCCCCATCAATAGGAAATAGCTAAATAAGTTATTTGCATAAGTTCTCTGGCTGTTCTCCAAGACTGGAATATTCTCTCTCCACAACTCTGCCTTCTCCCTTCTCTGGCTTTAAGTACCAACTAAAATACCATCTTTTACATCTTTTTCCCAAATCCTCTTAATAATGCCTTCATTTTGTCAATTATTTCGTACGATATTTTTGAGGCGCAAGTTGGGAGAGCTGTATCAGATGTGAAAGAATTCACTTAGACCTTCTCTTTTAGCCAATGGGAGCTTTTTATTTTACATGAAAAAGCATCACAGGCCTCCCTAGCAAGAAAGCTAAATGGACTCTGATATTTGGGGGAGTTATGCTTATATAGAGATGTTCAGGATGATGATGTAATTTTTAGGATTTCTTAATGATGGGGCATAGAATCTGAAAACCCCCTTGAACTCTCCTTGAATCTTCCCACTAGATCTAGTCCTTCACCTGAGGCCATAAGCCTTTCATTATCACTAGGCCCAAATCTCTATGACGCTTAATTTAGCCTAGCCCTCCATTATCTGTCATCTCCAGGTAGCCTTCAACTCTTTCCCATCCTTAAGCTCATCCCTGGAGTCTGCCCTCACCCCAGTCACCCCAGTCCCATCAAGACCTTCCCTAAACCCTCCTTCCATCACCCCAGATTACTTGGCCACCCTTAGATCCCTCCCACAGTCTTTCTGTATATAAGATCTATCTTGCCTCCATGAAGGTGCTCAGATTCAATCTAGCCTGCTTACAAAGGCTCATGGTTCTATCTGGCCCACTGGCATTAGTGATACAAATGCTTAGGCTCCTTAAGAGTCTACCCAATATGGTGAATCTTTAATAAACTTTGTTTTTCTTTGGCTGTAAGAAGACTTTGGTTGAATTCATTTGGGCAGGATCCAGTGTGTTGGTATTTTGGGGTCCTGAATACCCACAAACCCCTAAACTCCAACATTATGGGGGTTGGAGATTTAGGGATAGGATAAGTACAAATAAGGTGAGGAAGGTGGTTGCTTACAAGATAAGGAAAAGTTATCATGACACAGGATGAGGAAGAATGACAGGATAGGGAACACAGGATAATGGGGACAAAAGCATAGTATTTCAAGATAAGGGAGAAAGATCATTAAGACACCCTCAAGTTACAGGATGGGCTGCAGAATGAGCCTCAAACCCCCTCGGGGGCCTGGGAAAGTAAACCTTACTATTAACCCTTAGGGCACCATTTGTATCCACATCAGTATCCTATATATAGTGTCAAGAGATTAGGAGACACTGTTTTCCAGAGCTAAGGCCCAGCAAGCAGGCTGTGCCCTGAACTTGGCATAACAACATTCCTTTGTGCTCACCCTCTGGATGATCTCAGCCATAGCAAAACCCCAGAACTGAGACTTATCTTTTCCCTATTTCCCAGGGGATGCTGACCTGAGAGCCACAACTGCAGCTGACATGCTGCAGCAGAAAGTGATCAATCACATCTCCTGACACTCTGAACAATCCTTGTGCTTGTAAGTGCTAGATGAACCAAATCATCGAGGTTTAGGGGTGCTGGTGTTAAGGGGGAAAAACCTAGGGATTCGGGGATCCCAAACTTAAGTTCCCAGGGTAAGGTCATCTGGAACGAATTCATGGACCTAAGCAATCTTTAAGTCAAGTTGGCAAAAGTTTATTGTTATGCTTTACAGCAGGCAAGAGTTCCTAGGGAAACTGCAACCTTACATGGGTGCAGGAAAGTTTTTATAAGAGGTTTGAGGGTAAAACATGTCAATTAATGGTGTTTTGGGGGTGGGATTAGGAAGAGGTTAAGGGGTTGTCAGTTCTTAAAGGAACATGCACTTTTTGTATTTACTGCGCAGGTATCTTACCTAGGGTTCATGGGGAAATAGCCCAAGGGTGGGGGGCTACCTGGGGGTGTTGTTTTGACTATGAAACGTCACTAAGTCAACCATTGGTCAGGGCTGGCTGAAGATATCCAGGTTGCTTCCATCAAATGTCTCATTAGACAAGATGAATGTAAGGGAGCATACATTTGACTATGTCTAGGATACATATCAGGGAGGTCAGTAAGTAGTAAATATTGTTATGTCCCAGTGCACAGCCAATTAGCAATACACAAGGAGTTGGACCAATAAATTCTATACGTGTAGCTGGCCATAGCATCAGGAGGAGAGATAAGTGTTTTGTTAAGGCATGCTGCCCTTGAACTGGAGAGGGACTGCTAGGGCCAATGCTTTGAAGCTAGGGAGAGACATGATTTTGGAATTGGGGTCCAGGCACAGGCACCCAAGCAGAGGCTAAGGAGAAATGTTAGAATTAGGGTCCAAGCACAAGCATCCCATCATTGGGACCCCAAAATAACGACATACAGGTCCTACCCAAATAAATTTGACTTCTTTCAGTGAAAGAAAAACAAAGTTAATTGAAGATCCACCATATTGGCCAGATTCTTAAGGAATCTGAATATTTGTAATGCTAATGTAAATGGGCCAGATTGAATCTAAGCCATTGTGAAATTTATATTGTCAAGTGGGACAGATTGAATATGAGCAACTTCACGGAGGCTGAGATGGATCTTATGTACAAAAAGACTTGTGGGAGGGATCTAGGATTGGCCAAGTAGTCTGGGGTGATGGAAGGAGCGGGGTCTTTGAGAGATCTTGACGAGAGTGGCCAGTAATCTGAGGTGACTAGAGCTCAGAAGCCTGGAACTAAGATAATGGGGTTTTGATAGGATCAAGGGTGGGAAGTAGCCAAAGGCTATTTGGAGATAAGAGACAATGGAGGGCTAGGCTAGGTTAAGGGGTAACAGATTTGGGCAAAGCAATAAGGCTTATAGCCTCAGGTGAATGCCAGATCAAGTGGGAAGATTCCAGGGGAATTGAAATGAATTCCCAGAGCCTGAACCCCATCCAAATCAGGTACTACACTGCTGTTTCCCCATGCTAAGTCTAGTTCTGTACCCCACTGACATTGAGATCACAAGGCTCAATGACCCTTAAGATTTGAGACGATCAGAAGGCTCAATAATTCTAATAACTTAGAGACTTCCTACAGGACTCAAGTATGCCTATATTGTCCCCAAAATGCCTGCATTCAGAGGCCTGCCAAAGGAACTGTTTACTCAAGACCTAAGGAGACTACATTGGGTCCTGTGTCTTTGTGGTTTTTGTGCTTAAAAACTGTACCCTTGACAGAAGTGAGCAAGCCTCACTTCATTTTGTCCTCAGGAGGACTTTCACTTGCAAGCATTTTCCTCGCTTTGAAATTAAACTTCTTGTTTGGTTCCTGACTCTCCTGTCTCTGGCCTGCTTTGTTTATCTCTGACAGCTAAAATGAACACTCTTGCCCCAAGGATTTCCAGATAGCCCTCATTTATTTGGCCAGACTTTGGGAAAAGATTTAAGGGATCTGAAATTAGCTGACAGTAGCTTAATTCAGTATGTGGATGATATTCTTATTTGTGGTCCCACCCGGGAGGCTTCTTTGGCTGCTGCTGCAGAAGCCCTTAACTCCTTGGGTACTCCAGGCTATAGGGTCTCTTTGAACAAAGTCCAGATAGTATGCCAGTCCATAAAGTATCTGGGCCACGAACTAACGCCTACCTCTTGAAACTTAACCTCGGAGAGGAAGAGGACAACAACTGTCTATTCCTATTCTAGCCACTAAGAAACAAATTCAGACCTTTCTAGGCATGGCTGGATTTTGTAGATTCTGGATCCCTAACTTTGGTCTCCTTGCTAAACCTCTTTATGACTCCACTCAAGGCCCTGACTCACTCCCTCTAGAGTGGGGCCCTGACCAGGCTAAAGCTTTTGAGACTTTGAAAACTGATGTTGATGCAAACAGTGCCCTAAGGACTAAATTGCCTTTTCCCTGGTTTGTCTTCTAACTTGGAGACAATGTATTTTGATAACAAAGGTGCCCTAAGGGATGAGTTTCTCTCCCTGGTGCCCTAAAGTCTCCTCCCTTTATCTTGAATTACCACATAACTTCCCCCTTATCCTGGACCATGGAATTCCTTGTCTCCTGTCCCACCATGGGTCATAAAATGTCTCCCCTATCTTGTGTCAGTTGTTGTCCTCTACCTGTGTAAGACTTATCCTATCCCTAAATCTCCAACCCCCATAAGAAACCCTAAAATCAACCACAAAGGCTGTATAGCTTTTGGTCTATATAAGTCTGGTCCCTTCCCTACATCAGGGCCTTTGTTTAGCTCCTTGCTAAATCTCAGGCCCACTGCTTTTGCATCAATAAAGCTCCCACTGGCTACAGAGGTCTAAGTGAATTACTTCACATTTGATGAACCAGCTCTCCCAACTCTGACCTCATCAAAAACTAAATTGACCACCACTCTGGCATTAGCTTTACCTAATCTAAAAACCCTTTCACTCTGTATGTTGATGAAAGGAGAGTACAGGCTTTGGGAATCTTAACCCAGTCATTAGGACCTGACCCCAGGCCAGTTGCCTGTTTTTCAAAGCAATAAGACTCCCTAGCTGCTACAGCCATTCTAATTGAGGAAGCTTCTAGTTGACCAGCCTTTAGAAGTTCTGAATCCCTATCAAGTTCAGAACATCCCAGAAGCAGAGAGCCACGAATGGCTAGCTAGCCACAGGCTCACCAAATATCAAGCCTTGCTCTTAGATAACCCTGACCTAATTTGGATGTGCTACACATTTCTCTGGACCCCGAAGCAGTGTGGTACACAGAACAAGTGTTTAGGAGAGCTCGGTATCAAATAGTCATCTGCAATAACCTCCAGGGAAATTGTCCTTTCTCTGTACTCCTATACTGCCTGTTTGGTTCTTGTTTGCTTAACCTCCTTGACAAGTTTGTCTCCTCCAGGCTCCAAGCCATCAACTTCCAGATGACTGCTCAGACTATGTATCCCTTGAATGGGACCCATCGAGGCAGGGACAGCTCTACACCCCTTGCCAGCAGGAAGCAGTTTCAGAAGCTGAGACCTTCATCCCTGACCCCAAAAGAATTTGGGTCTCATTCATTTGAGGGGGTAATGATGAGGTTTAGACTGTGGGAACTTTCTTGAACCCCACCATGAATCTTCCCACTTGATCTGGCTTTTCATTCCAAATAGCCTAGCTTATCCTAGCCTAGTCTTCCATTGTCTGGCTACCTTTGGCTGTTTCCCACCCTTGATCCTGATCAAAATTTCTATACCCTAGCTCTGTTACCCTAGCTCTTTTATTATCTGTCATCTCCAGGTAGCCTTCAACTATTTCCCACCCTGGAGTCTAACCTCACCTCAATCTGCTCTAACCCCTCCTCTAGTCATCCCAGACTACTCAAGACCACCACTCAATCCTTCCCACAATCTTTCTGTATATAAGTCTCATCTTGCCTCCATGAAGGCACTCAGATTCAATCTAGCTCAGTGGGTTGAATCTGGCCAGCTTGTGAAAACAAGCATCACAAATGGTGAAATTTCTTAAGACAACCCAATATGGCAAATCCTTAATAAACTTTATTTTTCCTTGGCTGAGAAGGCTTGAGTCGAATTCATTCGGCAGGACCCAGCATGTCGGTATTTTGGGGTCTGGAGCACCCCTCAACCCCAAACCTCATCATGACCACCACAGGTTAGAGACCAGTTTAGGTCCAGTTGACAGTAGTTTGCTTTGTATGTATTTGTTTGTGTGTTGTCTCTCCTATGTGGCACAGATTTACAAATTAAAGAATTAAAGCAGAGGCATCTCAAGGTGAAAGTAGAAAGGAAATTTTATTATGATCGTGAGGGAAAAGGGCAACTCAGGCACCTCTCAGTGTCAGAGCTCACTGGACACAGAGAATTGCGGTGTTTATATAGGTCCCTAACTGCAATTCCCCCTCCCAACCTTCTTCCTCTCTGCTTGAAGACATAAGCTTTGAGGGTACAATCTGGATGAGATGAATCAACCTGGTGACAATGGCAAAGAACAAATGGTACGGTTATTTTTGACAAGCAGGTGACGCACCTTACCTTCCCACCATTCTTATCCCATTCTCACATCAGTCTATCTCAGTGACAATGATGAGGAACAAATGGTTTGGTTATCTTTGACAGACAAAGGCCAGTTACTTGATACCTCACCTTTGCATCTGTGATGAACTAATCTTGCCACCCCTCTCTGCCTCTGTAATGGATATCCCTCAAACTCCTTAATTTGCCTCCCATCATTCTTACACCTAAATAGTCCCGCACATCTACATTGCACCTGGCTTTCCTGCTTTTCATCCATTCTTCTCTTGAGCCGAGGGTCCCTTATCCTGGGGTCAAAACACAGGGAGTGAGCATCCTGTGTCCTATCCTTATTCTCAGAGGATTTTATGGTTGCTAACTTATTCACCCCTAACCTTCTTTCTTTCGGGCCTCTCGCCCTTAGGTAAATATATTCTCGGGGGATCCTATGCTTACTAACTTGTCTTCCCATGGTCACTAACTTGTCTTACAGAAAAACTTAAGTAGAAAGCTGAAGTTTAGATTTCATGAGAGGCCTTACTATCTTACTTATTCCTATTTATTCAATTTGTCTTTTCTATGAGAGGTCTTCACTCATTCCCCTCACCCCCATTAGATTGTAAATTCCTTGAGAGGAGTGTTTCAACAATCTGGCTAGCAGTTTTTGTGGGGGTGAAAGACCAACACAAGCCCAACAACAATGGTGTAACTCGGCAGGATCTGCGTTTTAAAAGGAAAATATGGTGTTTTGGGATACTGGGGTGGCTGAATGTTTCCCAGTTTTTGGGTTGCTCTTTGTACTTGGGGTGGCTATGGCTCTATGGAGCCCCAGGAGCAATGAAGGCCTGAAGGAAAACAGGCCGGTAGAAGTGCTAGGAGTGGTTTCCCGGGGTCTCAGAGCAGGGGTCCTGGGAGATAATCCTTTCTTCTGAGGGCTTAAGCTAATAAGGACTGTGCTAAAACAGTGAATGTCTTGAGATTATATTGTATGTGGAGTTTTGAAACAGGAGTGGAGAATGGCCTTGGAGAGTTGGAGAATGGCCTTCCTGCAGATTTGGCAGGAGGGGCTGGTGAGGAGAAAGAAGAAGCAGACGGCGGCTGCAGAAATATTGATCCAGAGAGAGCAGAAGACTGCCTGCGTGGGAACTTTGGAAAGCTGAAAGCACTGAGCTGCCTTGGAACTGACTTTGGTGAGAGGAGTGAAATGGTGGAGAATCACCTACATTCCAACAGAAGCCAGGTGAGGCCGGCCAGAGTTGGAACCCAGGAGCTTGGAATTCAGCCCCGGGGCAAGGTGGAAACTTTGCAGCAAGATGCTGAGTGTGCTTTTCCCTGCCTTCTGCAGCTGGAGCAGAGAACTTTGAGGTGAGCAAAAAGGTGGAAAATCACCTACATCTCAATTGAGATTCCGGCAGAAGCCAGGAGAGGCCAGCCAGAGCTAGACAACCAGGAACCTAGGGGCTTGGATTTCATCCCTGGGGTAAGACAGAAACTTTGCAGCAAGGGTCAAAGGGTGCTTTTCTGCTGCCTCCTCCTTGGGCTGCTTGGGATCTAGGAGGGAGGGGTGGATTTGTTTGCAGATGTCTTCTCCTTGGAGCCCCACTTCTCTGACTTACTGGATTGTGTTTCTTCCTTAACCCCCCTCCATTAGTCATAAGTACCTCAAATATGTATAAATACCTCGCCTTTCTCCATTCCTCTCTGAGCAGTTGAGAAATTGTCTCTCTGCTCCAGCTTGCAAGTTTCTTCTCAGGCAATAGATGCAGTTATAATCTTTGTAAACTATGATAGGATCTATGGTTTCTTCTGTTTTAGCGATTCACAGAGGTATTTATTTTTATCAATTGTGATGGATGGAATGTTTTTGTTTATTGAATATGATGGAATACTTTGGGGCAGTAAGAAATTATGAAGGGAATAGTTTCTGAAAAACCTGGGAAGATTTGTATGAACTGATGCAAAGTGAATAGAACCAGAACAATTTATACAGTAACAGCAAAATTGTAAAGATAATAAATTTTGAAAGCCTTAGTAACTGATCAACACAGTAATCCACCACAGTTCCAAAGTACTCATGATGAAACATTCTATCCACCTCCATAGAGAACTGGAGGACTCAAGAGTATAAAGTGAAGCTTATTTTCTTTCTGTTTATTTGCTTGCTTTAAAAAAAATAGAACATAATAAACAAATTTGTTTTGCATGATTATACATACTTCCAATGGGTTACATTTTTCTTGTCTTCTCCATGGGTGGGGGAAGGAATGAGGGATAGATGGTTTAGAACTGAAAATAAAATTGAATTTTAAAAAAGGATTATCAGATTTGGTAATCAAAATCATCTGTAACTTTAGAAAGAGCAGTTTCAATTGAATGATGTAGCTGATTTTGGAGAAAAAAGTTTCAATTGAATGATTTAAATGTTTGAATAATGAGAGGAGGTAAAGGAAACATGTAGAAAGCTTTTACAAGGAATTTAGCTGAAACTGAGAGGAGAGATACAGGAGGATAACTTGAGGGGATAGTAGGGTTGATTGAATGTTTTGTAAGGATGGGAAGATTTGAGCATATTTGAAGATTGTCAGATAGTGGGAGAGATTGAAGAATCCAATCCAAAAAATATTTATTAAGCATCTACTATGTGCCAAACACTGTGCTAAGCACTGGGGATCCAATCCATAAAAAGACAGTCTCTGCCCTCAGGGAGTTTACAACCTCACAGGGGAAGACAACACACAAAAGGATCAGAAAAATGAGTGAGAAAACACCAGGGGGCATCATATTTGAACCAGTTGAAAACAGGAAAAGCAACAAATGCAGAGTGGAGGGACATGAAAAGTCCAGTTTTTGCCCTGTGTAAAGGAAAGCATTGGGAGAAGTTCGGGAAGGGAGAGGAAGCTGAGGGAGGTGATGTCAATCAAGGAATAAATTAGCAGTATTAGATTTGCCAAAAGATTTTGGAGATACCCTATTTCCCAGAGCTATGGCCCAGCAAGCTGACTGTGCCCTGAACTTGACATAACAGTCCTTTGCACTCTGCATGATATCACCTTCTGGCAAAGTGTCTTGCTTGGACCAGCACCGTGTGTGCGTGTGTGTGTGTGTGTGTGTGTGTGTGTGATGTAGGTCCCCCTATTTTCCAGGGCCATCCATCACAAAGTCAGAATCACCATTTTTCATTATGGACAGATACTGCATTCCTGTTCCGTCACAGAACTCTGGTTCTATGCCCTGAAGGGTGGGCATAAACCCCAAGACTTGAAAAAATACTATTCCCACAGGGCCTGTGGAAACGATAACTCAAGACCTAAAAATGATTATGTCATAGTCCGGCCCAGTATGTGTATATAAGACCAGAATATTAAAACCTCCTTCTTGGGGGGGTGGGGTGGGTAGGGCTTCCCGTGGGTCGGGTCATTTTCCTCACTCTGAAATTAAACTTCTGTTTTGTGTCCTAACTTTCCTGTCTCTGGCCTGCTTTGTTTGTTCAACTCCGGCCACGTACAGATTAGACACCGGTTCTGGTCCTGGTTAACAGATTAACAGTCCAGAGTGAGAAATAAGGACTCGCACGGACTGAGAACTTCTTTAAATGGAGGTTCTAGAAGGGACCCAGAGATCTCAACCAAAGGCGTGTGCTAGAGCCAGCTCAATTGAGATCCAGCCAATTGTTAAATTTTAAGTATTTATGTTGATTTTCTAGACTTTCGTGTTAAAGAAAATGTTCCAACTGCGGATTAAATTTTAAAGTATATTTGTTCCCGCCTCCCTCCCCTCCTGGAGAGAGGATTAAACACAATAAGCTG
>JAQQSZ010007947.1:0-13172 GCA_028646595.1 Phalanger gymnotis | reverse complement strand
TCTATAGTTAATATTTTCACTTAACGCTCTGCTCACTCTCTTCTAAACTCTGAAATCTGATTCACTATTCAACTGAAACTGCTGTCTTCAAATTTGTAACAATAATGTTGCCAGCAGCTGTTGTGGGGGTGTAAGACCAATAACACCAGCATATAGGAGGGCTGCTAGCACAGGTTCTTTGATCTGCTTTTCTAAGGAAAGCAGCTTTAAGGTGTTAACAATCTCACTTTAATTAAGCATACATATACCATTCACTTAGTTCAGGGGGAAAAGCCAGCACCCTGAACTTCAAAGCAAATACAAACAGAAATTACAAACAGAGACAATATAAACAGACCAAATCATAATACATAGTTATCAGAGAAGCATCAACATCTGGGTTTTTCAAAGCTGGGAGGCTCTTAACAACAGCTACCTAGAGTCTCATCTGGTCAAATCACATGACACTCTTCCAGTGAGTGAGAACTCCAAGCAAAATGCTAACCTCTGAATTTATATACCCTGTTCAGGGTCAAAGGACATTACAACCATAGAACTCAAACCTATGTAAACTGGGCTTTCCCTTGACTTAAGCAGGTCATCAAAGACTCCAGATTGAATCAAAGAAACAAAGTCCAGACTCATCAAAGGCACTTGATTACCTAAGGGCTCCTAAAGAGAAAATAGTAAAAAACCTTAATTACCATAACAAAAGTTATTAGTGATCTTTTTAAAAGAAATATTTACTTTTAACATTCATGCAACAATCTCTTAATTGCCAAATCTATTGACCTTTCATCAATATTCATCCTTCATTCAGTGATCAGTGAATCAGTGGACATTTATTACGTGTCTATGTACCAGATACTCTGCTAAGTGCCAGAGATACAAAAAGAAGCAAAAAGAAAGTCCTTGACCTCAAAGCTTTTATAATCTAAAAGAGGAGATAATATACAAGGAAATATGTATGCAAATCAAGCTATATACAAGATAAATAGGAAAAAATTAAAAGAGGGAAAGCTTTGGAATTGAGTTGTTGGAGAAAACTTCCTATAGCAGGTGGGATTTTAGTTGGGACTTAAAGCAATTCAAGGAGGTAAGTATTTGGAGCAGAGGAGGCAGAATGTTCTAGGCATGGTGCACAGCCAGAGCAAATACCTGGAGGCAAGAGATGGAGTATCTTGTTTATGGAACAGAAAGAGGTTGGTGTCACTGGATCAGAGTATGCAGCCTTTGGCATTGTCAGTCACCCCTGTTGGCTGGATCTTCTCTCTTGTCTTAAAGTTTTTGTAACACTGCCCTTTTCTGGTTTTTCTTCTTCCTCTATGATGACTCCTCAGTGTCTTTCTATGAATTATACCCACTAACTGTGATTATATCTCAAGGTGTCATACTAGATTCTCTTTATTTCTCCTCAATGCTGTCTTACTCGGTGATCTCATCAATTTCTATTGGTTCCATTATCATCTCTATACAGATAATTATCAGATGTATTTATCCAACCCTAACCTCTCTCATGAACTCCAATCCCACATCACCAACTGTCTTTTGGACATCTCCAACTGCGTTGTAGATATCTCAAACTCCCCAAGTCTGAAACAGAATTTCCAAACCTTTTCTTTTTTCGGTTTATCAATTACTGTCAAGGGTACCACCATTCTCTCAGTAACCCAGGTTCACAACTTCTGTGTCATCCTCGTCTCCTCGATGGTACTTACCTTATGTATCCAATCTTCACTAGATATCCTCTTCACTATATCTCTCATGTGCCTCCAATTCTATCCTTTTACCTTACCACCACTATGATATAGGCCCTTATCAACTCATGACTGGACTATTGCAACAGCCTGCTGGTTAGACCCTCTGCCTTAAGTCTCTTCCTACTCAAGCTCATCCTCCTTTTGGCTGCTGAAGTCATCTTGCTAAAGCACAAGTCTTACCATGTCACTTCTCCAGCAAGTGGAGTCAAGAAACTCCAATGGAGGTGATGACACTGTAGCACTTTTAGGTTTACAAAGCACTTATAAATATTTACTCATTTTATCCTCACAATGACTCTGTGAGGTAGATCCTATTGTAATTCCCATTTTATAGATAAGGAAATTGAGGCTGGGAGATTAAGTGATTTGCCCAGGACTACACAGCTAATAAACATTTAAGGGAAGATTTGAATTTAGGTCCTCCAGACTTGAAGTTCTGCACTTTATCCACTGTACTACCTACCTAGAGGCTCTCTGTTCTCTCTAGGATCAAATATAAAATGCTCCATTTGGCTTTTAAAGACCATCACAATCTTAAGCTATCTTGCATTTTATTGTTGTTGTTCAATCTTTTCAGTCCTATGTTACTCTCCATGACTCCATTTGTGGTTCACTTGGTAAAGATTTTGGAGTAGTTTGCCATTTCCTTCTCTAGCTTATTTTACAGATGAAGAACTGAGGCAGGCAAAGGTTAAGTGACTTACCCAAGGTCACACAGATACTGTCTGATGCTGGGCTTGAACTCAGGAAGGCTGATCTTCCTGACTCCAGACCTGGCACTCTATCCACTGCGCCACCTAACTGCCCCATTTTACATTTTGCTACCCATTATATGCTAAATAATCCATACATATTGGCCTTCTTGGTATCTCTTGCACATAATGCCACATCTCCTGTCTGTGGCCTTTCTCTGGCTGTCCCCCATTCTTGGAATATTCTTCATCTTCATCTTTGCTTCCTGATTTCTTTAGCTTTCTTCAAGACTCAGCTCAAATCCCACTATCCTATTCTCCTCCTCACTGTTATATCTTCCTTCTCGTATTGCCTCCTATTTATACTATATATCTTATATAACATAACTATAGTTCTTTGCATGCTGTATCACCCATTAGAACATGAGCTTCTTGAGTCTAGGGACAATTTTGTGCCTCTTTGTATCATCGGTGCTTAGCATAGTGCCTGGCACATAGTATGTGCTTAATAAATGTTTGTTGCCTTATTAATTCACATAGAGTCAACCAATATGCCTTTATTCAGAGCCTGTTATGTGCCAGGTACTACTCTGTTAGGCACTGGGAATAGAAAGATAAAATTAAACATTTCCTGCCGCCAAGAAACTTACATTCTATAAGCATATGCAAAATATCTATCTGTCTGTCTATCTATCTATCTATCTATCTATCTATCTATCTATCTATCTATCTATCTATCTGCATATATCTATATCCTTAAATAAAAGGTAATTTGCTGAGGGAAAAGCACATTCTAAGATGGAGAGGTGAGAAAGAAATACAATATAAGAACGAGTAACAAGCCATATAAAAGCTCGAAGAGAGGAGACAGTGTGTCTTCTATGAAATACATCAAGAGGCTAATTATTTTTGTTTTGCTTTGGTTTTTGAATAATGAAATATATGAAAGTAAGTAACATATAATAAGGCTAGAGAAGTAGCTTGACGTTAGAATGTAAAAGACTTAAAATTATAAAGAAAGGAGTTTGCATTTTACCCTAAAGGTAATAGAGAGCCACTACAGTTTATCAGGTAGCAGAAAATCATGTTGAAACCTATACTTTAGTGAAGTTGAATATAATTTACTATACCAATACAGGTGCAGGGATTACTCTAAACTCACTCTTCCAAAGTGAAGCCTGTCATACCTTCTTCCATTAAGGTTCTAGGAAGACTCCTTGAGAGGGTAGGTTGATATTTCTTTAATGTTGGCGCCCCCATTCCAATTGTTTCTCCTACTGCCAAACTCTAGTAATTCATACCCATGTTCTAGTTAACCAACTAATTTTTTTAGCTTCTACAAAGGTATACTCTTAGAAGAAAACAAGAACAGAAATATAAACCTTTCCAATCTCCTCAAAAAAAAATCAACTAGAGATATGACACTGATCCCTACTACCTTGTTCCGTGGTAGAGCAGACTTGCATTTAACACAGTTTCTATATAGCATTTCTCCACCAAGTTCTCTTTTCAATATGGCATGACTTATAGATGGTTAATTAGTCTATGTCTCTGCTACTGCTCGAGTAGATCCTGATGGTAAATCTGTGGGAACTCAATGCTGTATTCTCTGACTGCCACAAATCTGGATTTTGCTCATGTGTCTTTGGATGGCTTGCTCTCACAGGCTCACAGCCTTCTCTGTTCTCCTTTATCTAAAGTAATAAATAGCAAACACAAAGTTTTAAAGATTAGAGACCCATATTCATGGCCATACGTCAGCCTAAGATGAGGAGGAAAAAAGATCTCTCCTATTCAGAGGTTCTTAAGCTGGGTTCAATGAACTTGTTTGTTTTTAAAAATTATTTTCATAATTATATCAAGGGAATCATTTTCCTTTGTAATACTTTATATTTTATTTCATGTATTTAAAAAAATAATTCTAAGAAGTTTGTGGGCTTCCAGACTGTCAAAAGGGTCCATGACACAAAAATAGTCAAAAACTCTTGCCTTATATCATTATTATTTTCCCAAATAGTAGCTAGTCAGGAAAGATTGACTAAGGGCCAAGTTCTAACTAATTAGTATATTTGTTTATTTAGTTTTCAACATCTACTTTTAGAAGATTTGAGTTCTAAATGTTTCCCCCTTCATCCCTTACCCAAGATGGCCTGCAATCTGATATAGGCTACACGTGTACAATCACATTAAACATATTTCCACATTAATCATGTTGTGAAAGCAGAAGCAGAACAAAAGGGAAAAACTACAAGAAAGAAAAAAAAGAGAGAGAAAATAATATGCTTAGATCTGCATTCAGACTCCATAGTTCTTTTTCTGGATCTGGGTAACATTTTCTGTCACTAGTCTTTTGGAATTGTCTTAGATCACTGCATTGCTGAGAAGAGCTTAAGTCTCTCAAAGATGGTCATCACGTAGTATTTCGGTTATTATGTATAATGTTGTCGTGGCTCTGCTCACTTCACTCAGCATCAGTTCATCTAAGTCTTTCCAGGTTTTTTCTGAAATGTGCCTGCTCATCATTTCTTATGCAAAAATAGTATTCCATTACATTTGTATACCACAACTTGTTCAGCCATTCCCCAACTGATGAGCATCCCCTCAATTTCCAATTCTTTGCCACCACAAAAAGAGCTGTACATGTGGGTCCTTTTCCCTTTTTTGTGATCTCTTTGGGTTACAGACCTAGTAGGGATATAGCAGAATAAAAGGGTATGCAGAATTTTATACTGCTTTGGGTATAATTCCAAATTGCTCTCCAGAATGGTTAGATCAGTTCACAACTCCACTAACAATGCATTAGTGGTCTAATTTTCCCACATCTTCTCTAACATTTATCATTTTCCTGTTTTGTCATGTTAAGCAATCTGATAGGTGTGATGCAGTGCCTCAGAGTTGTTTTGATTTGCATTTCTCTAATCAATGGTGATTTAGAGCATTTTTTAACATGACTGTAGATAGCTTTAATTTCTTCTTCTGAAAACTGCCTGTTCATATCCTTTGACCATTTATCAATTACAGAATAGCTTGTATTCTTATAGATTTAGTTCAGTTCTCAGTTCTCTATGTATTTTGAAAATGAGGACTTTATCAGAGACACTAGCTGTAAAATTTTTTTTGCCAGCTTTCTGCTTCTCTTCTAGTCTTGGTTGCATTGGCTTTGTTTGTGCAAAACCTTTCAATTTAATGTAATCAAAATTATCTATTTTGCATTTTATAGTGTTCTCTATCTCTTGTTTGGTCATAAATTATTCTCCATAAATCTGACAGGTAAACTATTCTTTGCTCCCCTAATTTGCTTATAATATCACCCTCTATGTCTAAATTGTGTGCCCGTTTTGACCTTATCTTGAATATGGTACAAAATGTTGGTCTTTGCCTAGTTTCTGCCATACTGTTTTCCAGTTTTCCCAGCAGTTTTTTTTTTTGTCAAATAGCAAGTTTTTATCCCAGATGGTAGAGTCTTTAGGTTTATCAAACAGTAGATTATTATAGTCATTGACTACTGTGTCTTGTATACCTAACCTATTCCACTGATTTACCAGTCTATTTCTTAGCCAGTACCCAGTAGTTTTGATTATTGCTGTTTTATAATTCAGTTTTAGATCTCATACAGCTAGGCCAGCTTCCCTTGCATTTCTTTTCCTTAATTCCCTTGATATTCTGGACCTTTTGTTCTTCCAGATGAATTTTGTTATAATTTTTTCTAGCACTCTATTTTTTTTTTTTTGGAGTTTGATTGGTATGGCGCTGAATAAGCAAATTAGTTTAGGGAGAATTGTCATTTTTATTGTATAAGCTTGATCTACCTGTAAGCAACTGATACTTTTCCAGTTATTTAGATCTGACTTTATTTGTGTGAAAAGTATTTTGCAATTGTATTCATGTAGTTCCTGGGTTCGTCTTTGCAGTTAGGCTCCCAAATATTTTGTTTTCCCTATAGTTACTTTAAATGGAATTTCTCTATCTCTTGTTTCTGGGTTTCGTTAGGAATATATAGAAATGCCAAATGTTTATGTGGATTTATTTAATATCCTGCAACTTTACTAAAGTTGTTAATTATTTCAAGTAGTTTTTCACTTGCTTCTCTAGGATTCCCTAAGTATACCACCGTGTCTTCAAAGAGTGACAGTTTTGTTTCTTCATTGCCTATTCTAATTTCTTCAATTTCTTTTTCTTCTCTAATTGCTAAAGCAAACATTTCTAATACAATATTGAATAAGAGTGGTGATAATGGATATCCTTGTTTCACCCCCAAACTTATTGGAAATGCCTCTAGCTTATTCTCATTACATATAATGCTTGCAGATTGTTTGTGGATAGATGCTACTTATCATTTTAAGGAAAACTCCATAGATTCCTATGCTCTCTTGTGTTTTTCGATAGGAATGAGTGTTGTATTTTGTATTTTTTTTTGGAAGGGGGAAGGCAAGGCAATTGGGGTCAAGTGACTTGCCCAAGGTCACACAGCTAGTAATTGTGTCAAGTGTCTGAGGCCAGATTTGAATTCAGGTCCTCCTGACTCCAGGGCCAGTGCTCTACTCACTGCATCATCTAGCTGCCCAAGTGTCGTAATTTGTCAAAAGCTTTTTCTGTATCTATTGAGATAATCATATGATGTATGTTAATTTTGTTATTGATATGGTCAGATATCCTGATAGTTTTCCTAATATTGAACTAGCTCTACATTCCTGATATAAATCCCACCTGGTCATACTGTATTTTGATAAGTTGCAGTAATCTCCTTTCTAATATTTTATTTAAAATTTTTGCATCCATATTCGTTAGGGAAATTTGTCTATAATTTTCTTTCTCTGTTTTGGCTCTTCCCAGTGTAGGTATCAGCCCCATATTTGTATCATAAAAAAAATTGGTAGGACTCCTTTTCCTATTTTTGCAAATAGTTTATGTAGTATTGGAGTTAATTGTTCTTTAAATGTTTGGTAAATTAGTGCCTTTTGAATGTAACCCAATTCTGGTCCCATAGCAAATCAAAAAGTCTTCTCCTCACTACATGGTCAATGGACTGGAACCAATTTCATAATTTCTGCTCATGCTCCAACATCTGAGTAGGGATTGCATCACCTAAGTATGGTGAGCATGCTTATAAGGATTGGGATTATTAACCAGCCCCTACTAATAATTGCAGCTAACATTTATATAGTGTGTACTATGTGCCACACACTGTGCTACGTTCTTTACAATTTTTATTTCCTTTGATTCTCACAACAAACATAGAAAAGAAGTGCTATTATTATCCCCCTGTTACAGTTGAAAAAACCAAGGCAAACAATAGTTAAATGACTTGCCCAGGGTCTCAAGGCTACTGAGTGTCTGAGGCTAGATTTGAACTCAAACATTCCTCATTCTAGGCCTGGTGCTTTACCTAACCATTCTTTGTTCTCTCCTAAACCTTACAGAAATTAGGAGAAAATACCCATGGTTCCTATCTTATGAGTGTACCATCTTAATTTCGTGGTCTGGATTTGTACTGGAAAAAAATGACGAGAATTAAGAACCCTTCATTTGTCACTCACAACACTTCTATGATGGGTGACAGATAACCTTTTCCTGAAGCTGAATAATGAGAGCCTTAAGTCTACTATTTCCTCTGCTCAGTTCTGTCTCTCCCCCCAAAATCCTATTGCTGATCATGAGATGAACCAGTTAACAATTACAGTTTAAAAGCAAAAATATCATTAGCAACCAACATCTAGCATCCAACATTTGGTGCTTTTTAACAAAACTTGCTGTCTCTTCTGATTTTTTTTAAAGGTCTCTTCTTTCTGACTGACAACATAAACACATTTTCTGGAACACCAAGTTCCACAGAGAATAGACCTTTAACATGCATTTTTATCTCCTATCTGAATTGTGGCCTTTTGATTGGCTTGAATCTCTTCAAGCTTGTTAAAGAATTCCTTTAGATTTACCATCCCAGTCTACATAAACAAATAAAACCTTTAGTTCCTGGTTCAAGAAATTAGCTCAAATAGAGCAAAAGTGAAAGTGTTTTTTTGAGGATGGGTGGGGTGGGTGTGAGATAAAGAGTTAAAGCAGAAGAATAGGAAATTGATGGCCTATTAGCAGTGGTAATTTTCCTCCCTGAATTATTGACAACATGTGACATTACAACTTTACAAATTACAATCTATAAACAGCTTAGAAAATATGACCTTTGCATTACAATTGGTCTCTCGATGCCTTCAGCTTATTACAAACAGCTGCCACCAGCACATTTTCCTGGAGGCTGAGGGAGGTGATGGGATGCCCATAACTGAAGATCTTTTCACTACCCAGAGATAGCTCAGCAAAGCCATTTCTCTGGGAAAATGGATGCACTATGAGTGACAGGACAACTTCTCTGCCAGAGTGAAAGTATTAGAATTTTGCTTGTCATTGATTTACAGTCACAAGATAGAAAGAACTAATTAGCTGAAGGTAGTTGACTTTGCACTTTTTCTCTCCAGCCTTTAAAATTGCTTTTAACTAGGCATTCATAAACAAGGCCAGGAAATCACTGGATGGTCTTTACCGTTCCTTTCCTCTTACTGTTGTTCCTCAATGTGGAATGCAGGTGAGAATCTCAATGCTACATTTTCAATGCTCTATGGATTGGAGAATCAATAACTGTTTCACCTTTTTTTTTTAAATGGTACAAAACCAAATTATAACTCTGGGTTTATAGGTTGTTTGGCAAACTAAATATAGGGTTTCCAACATTTTGGTGTTGACAGCTTTTTTGATATGCTACAATGCATTGTGTAATGCTGAAAAGTATCTATCTCTATATGCATACATATACGTGTATATACACATATACACATGTATACATACATATGATACATATTTACACATATATGATGGGATGATATGATGATGATGGTATTGACAGTATTTATTTTATATACTTAACATACTTAGATATAAAATGAAAAATATGTAAAATAGTATGTATCCATGTGTGTGTATATATATATATATATATATGTCTGTCTGTCTGTCTCTCTCTATCTACCTATCTACCTACCTATCTTATCACTGTCATTATCATCATCATATCATCCTATCATCAGTCATACCAACCATCGTAGGCATGCACCTTTTCTCCTATGATCTCTCTCTCTCTCTCTCTCTCAGTCCCTCTCCTTCTCCTTCCCTCTCCCCCTCCATCATCCCCTCCCTTCCCTTCCCTTACCTTTTTCCAAAGCAGAGGCATATTTGTGCTTGTGGTTGCTATCCACCTTGAATAAATTGCTATTTATCCCAGAGAAGAGGGAACTACCATTTAGGTTCCTCTTTGTTATCTCAGCAAGGTACATGTCCTTCAGAAATGGCCAAAGTATATGTCACCCAGTTAGGAGTCAGAGTGCATGAATAGTTCCATCAGAAGTATCCTAGTCTAGCAATCAAGAGTTTACTCTCATCTCTGCTACTTCAATAATAATAAACTAAGTGATTTAATGCTTGAGACACATTTCACTGGCTCATTGGTGAAGCTGCTCTTTTCCAGAAGAATCTGAGTTGTATCTATTTGAGAGAAAGTCATCCAAAGGCAATCAGAGTTCACTTTCCATAGAAACCTTCAAAATGGCACAAGGGAAAACAGGCTATCTCTTTGAGACTCATGAAGAGTTACAAGCTTGAGTCAGTTGAGAAGTCATTTTGCTTGTCTCAGAGCCTCTAGACCAGGAGGGCTTTATTTCTCCAGATGGATCACATCCATTGCAGCAGATCAGTGATCATATTTTTTAAAAAAAAATTCTTAAAACAAAAATTCTTCTTGCTGAGATAATAGAAAAGACAGAAAAGTCACAACTTTATTTTTTCAGGCTTTACTTATTTTTTATGTCACTGTTGGCAAAAGTAGTTTTAAAATTGTAAACTGAGAAAATTTATTCCCAAGAGGAATTATACTTATTAGTATTACTATCGTTAATTTAATTCTCATAATTTTCTGTGGAGTTCAGATAGAAACAGTCCTAGGATGAGTTGCTACCCTGCAATTATTCTTTTATATTTAACAATGTTATTGTTATTCTAATATTGTTAATCTTATTCTTCTCATCTTTTTTTTATAGAATTCAGATAGAAAAGGTCTAAGGAAAATCACTTTCCTGCTATTATTCTTTTATATTTAATGTTCTGCAGATTGTTGCATGAGTGGAGAAAATGACTGCTTTTTGTAATTGAATGAGTATTGGGTTGTGGGCTCGTCTTCAGTAGACTAACAGAAAGCTTCTTTATGACAACTCCAATAGCAATCAGGATGACAAGGCTGACATGTTTCTTGTCCTGCTTCTACAGTGCTTTGCTTTCTTCCACTAGGACTCAATATTTGAAATCTTTTCATCTCTTGTGGTTTGAAGTGGAGAGTATTTTGTATGGTGATATCTATTAAAAACATTGCTCTTCAATTTTTATGGATGAATGTTATGTCTGGGTAGTTGCTGGGAGACAGTTCTGTCTGAAATGATGCTCTATTTCCAGTAATTCTCTTTGTGGAATTCTCAGTTTGTACTTGTAGTATGGGGATTTGTCATCTGTTAGTTTGTAAAGGATAGTGAGCTTATAGTATATAAATCTTGCCACATAACTGTATCTTTCTAGGAATTTAGCAAAAACCAAATGTTTGCAAACTGCAGTGATATGTTACATAGTTTCCACTACTTCATCACAAATATTCATTAGTCAGTAGATCAGGAGTCATTAAGAATATCTTTTCTGTAATTTCTAGTGGCAGTAATCTTTACCTGAATGTCCATAATAAACTTCCATTGTTTTTCATAAGCGAAACTGCATTACATTGTTCAGCCCTTAGCTTGATGCTTCTTTACTGGAATATAGCTAGTTGAGTTTATGTGGATATCACACATAGAGAACCTTTTGATTCCACTCTTGGATCTTAAGTGTTCCACAGGCTCCATCTAGAGATAAACCACTTTTGATTATATTAAGTAAATCCTATATGTATATATGCATATATATATGCATATATACACACATTATTATTGCTTTGTGAAATGAGCTTCTTTTGCTTCAAAATATTTTTGAAAAAAAATTTGACGTGTTTATAATGTGCTCTGAGATTATCCATCATCTTCCTCTTTTTTTTTGTTGTGGAATTGCTAACCTTGCCTTCCTGAGTTGATGAACCCTGTGTTTCCTTAATTTTTTTTGTGTATTTTTGTTTGGATACTTTCTAAATCGATTGTCCATTTTACCATGCAGAAACTATGTGACAAGAATATTATTGTATAGGTATTAATTGCTTTAAATATATTCTACCCATTATGCTTTGACTTCAGGATGCCATTCAGACTTTTAGCATAAACAATTTTAGTTTTCTACCTGATAGCCTTTTATGCTTGATGTATTTTATCTGGAGAAGATCAAGATATTTGTATCAGTTTTCACTGCTTTAATAAAACCTCTGAAGTCATGCTCAAAGCTCCTTTGTCTATCCTTTCTTGTTGTACATAATTAAGAATCTCATACTTATTGAGTACAGTGACATTTATATAAGGTGAAATACCTGGGGTATTTTGTTGCAAACATACAACTTGATATAATTGATGTATATCAAGTTATTAATATAAAATTTTAATATCGTTCCCTCCGATTTGAAAGCCATATGGAAGTCTATTCAGGAGTGATTTGTAATGGGTTTCCTGGTAGACAGAACCATAATGGGCTAAAACTGTCTTCCCGAAAGATGTCATGCTTTATATCAAATATCCTTAACATTATTGTGTCAGAAGTGGATTTTTTTAATAGAGAACAATTTTTTTTCATCTGGACAGCAGATATTCCGTTATTATTGATCTATTTTATATATTTTGAAGTATATGATTAAGGTGTAAATACAAGACTGTCAATGTCTTTGCAGTAGTCAATCAAGGTGATATACATATTATAGTGCTTTCAGGTAGCTTGTTCAATAATCCTTGAATCAATAATGAGTTATTCTTTATAGTCTTGGAACTTTTTGACAGACACTTTTGGCTTCTCAGAGAATGTAGTTTGCTCTTATAGGAATTTATAAATTTTTTTCTGAGAGATGCCAATTCCGAATACTTTGTATAACGTACATAAACATGTAATTAGACTGTATTTGAAAGGATCCACTATCATGTTTTGTAATAAATATGTAATGTGATTTGTTAAGAAAAATTGGATCAGACTTACATCAGTGGGTAGATGATAAAGTGTTTTTCTAGTTACTCATAAATCCCTATGAATTACTTGCTAAAATTCAGGAGTAAAATGAAAAGTCCTAGATGATATCCACATGAGTGCAATCAAGAATACACTCTCAAGAAATTGTCGAACAAATTTGTCAGACTAATATCTGAGTCATGTGAATTTCTTTATAGAAACATAGGACCTTATGATGACAATTCAGATCACTGCCACCAGAAATTACAGTTTTTCTTTAAGGAGCACAGATTTTTAAATTTTTTTTAATAAATTTTATTTAATATATTTAGTTTTCAGCATTGATTTTCACAGGAGTTTGAATTACAAATTTTCTCCCCATTTCTACCCACCCCCCACTCCAAGATGGCATATATTCTGGTTGCCCTGTTCCCCAGTCTGCCCTCCCATCTATCACCCCACTCCCCTCCCATCCCCTTTTCCCTTCCTTTCTTGTAGGGCAAGATAAATTCTATGCCGCATTGCCTGTGTATTTTATTTTCTTGTCGCCTGCAAAAACTTTTTTGTTTTTGTTTTTGTTTTT
>JAQQSZ010007946.1:0-13173 GCA_028646595.1 Phalanger gymnotis | reverse complement strand
GCTCTGGGCCCTGAATAAATTTTTTGATGCCTTCTGCTTGGAGAATTCTGTATACCCAACGATTTCGAACCATTCTGATATTTATATGATCCTTTTTGAGATCATAAATTCGGGCTTCCTACTACACCTGGGTCCTCATCAATTGTGGAATGGCTGAATAAATTCAGGCATATGAAAGTAATGGACTATTATTGTTTAAGTAGAAATGACAAATATGAGAAACATAGGAAGATGTGTATGAACTGATGAAGAGGGAAATAAACAAAAGCAGAGGAACAATACAAAACAGGATGGCAACGGCATAAATGAAAAGATATTTAGAAAGTGGCTGAACACTAAGAAATTGAAAAACTAATAATTGCTCCAGAGAACAAGCAATGAAATATACCTCCTTCCTCTCAATAAAAAGAAAGTGATATATTAAGGCAGAATGTCTAGAGGGTGGGTGAGAGACAGACAGATAGAGAAAGGGGAGGAAGGAAAGGAAGGGAAGAAACAGAGCAGAGGAAGAGAGAGAAGAGAGAGGGGGTGAGAAGGGGAGAGAGAAGGGGGAGAGGGATGAGAGAGGAGAAAGAGAGAGAAAGAGAGAGATTGATTCTGCTCATATATATTATAGTGATATGGTCATTATAGCGGGTATTTTTGCCTAACTCTTCTTATTATGTTGCTACAAGTGAGGGTTCACTTAGGCAGGTATAGAGGAGTATTTCCAGATGTAAAAACAAAAGATGCATGGTGGGCATGATTAGCTTACATATTACCAAAGTCTATTTTTAGGAAGAAGTGGCATAAATGGTAAAAGGAAGAGGGATGAGTGGATATACAAAATGAAAGACAATATATGGGTAACTAAAGTGTATGGGTATATTGGCACAGCTATGACAGACAATAAAAATGGATTCCCACTCTTTGGGTAGATTTCTTATGGAGGATTTAAGACAAAATACAGAGGATAGGCAAATTACAGAGAATTAAAAAGTATAGAAAGTTTGAGGTGTGCCTCAATGGAGTGCCCCTGATGGATTCATAAATCAACCAAAGTGGAAAGTAGATTAGACAAATTTTAAATCATAAAACGTAAGACCTGGAAGTTACCTTGAAACACACACACACACACACACACACACACACACACACACACACACACAAATATTATAATCATAAAAGACCTTAAAACATCAAATCATGATCTATCCAAAACAGAAGTAATCTAGGCCAACCTTCTCATTTTACAAGTGAAAAAGTAAAGACCCAGAGAGGTTATAACCATGATACACGAACCTCAATGTTATGAGACAAATGCATGGATTTGCCTGTAAATTGGGTTAGAATCATCAAACTTAGTTTCTGCTACTAAACCCATCTATAACTATCTCAGGGACTAGAAAACAGTCCTTAAAATCGTGATTTGTCCTCACTCACTCCTATTCCCACATTCAAAAAATCTCAAAAGCATTTGATCTTAGCATTAGAAAGGATCTCAGGGGTTCTCTCATCCAACTTGTACCTTAAATGGAAATTTGCTTCACCCCCTTAGCATCTCCAACAACTAGTAATCTAGCTTTCACCCAAAAGATGTCAAGAGAAAAGAAGTCACCAATTCGTAAAGTCATTCCACATGGAAACATGGATATTTTTCCTTACCTCAAGCCTAAAACTGCCTTTCTGTAACTTCTATCCATTATGCTCTATAGAATCAAGGCAACCATTTCCTCTGCATGTCAAACCTTCATGAAGACAGTGATATCTAGGTGGTGTAGTGGTTTGAGTGCTGGATTTGAAGTCACAAAGATATGTGTTCAAATCTCACCTTGGCCTGAGGTATCAGTCAGTTAGTTTCCTTTGTAATACTATGTACTTCATTTTATATATTTAAATGCAGTGTTCTGAGAAGGGGTTCACAGGCTTCATCAGACTGCCAAATGGGTTCATGACATAAATAAGTTTAAGAACCCCTGTTCTAGACATTGTGGCTTTCTTAATGCCACGTAATGTGAGCTTTTTGTTGGTCACATCACACCAGTGTGTTATAATGAGACTGTATAATTCAGGTGGGTCATAGGGGCGATGTTGTATTCAAGGAGTGCAATTAACTGAACAAACACAACTTCTCACTACTGCCACATTTTCTTTTTAAATCTCTCACCAGGTTCAGGGCATTACGGGGTATGGATAGTTCAGAAACTACTAAAATTATAGAAATTCTCTGTTAAACTGGCTCACTTTCTCCTCAGCCTGAAGTGAAGAAAAACTATTCTCCATTCTGGAGCACTCCATCTCTCTCAATCCCACCCTACACCCTTATTGGCTTGCACTAAAATCTAGCTGTACACTTTAATGCAATAACAATTTCAAGTAGCATATGAATGGAAGCAAAAACACATAACAAAACAATCTTCTGTTTGCAGGCCATGATGGCTACAACATTTGACTCTCTCCCTCATCTTCCCTCCTCTAGTCTGAGAGAAAGTAGGAAGTCAATTTTGGCAACACTCCAAGGAAGCAGGGGGAAACAGGTACTATGATCAGATTTCAATAGTTTTGCCAACCATAGTCTCCCATCCGCTAGTCTTCAGACACTAGCCTTCCTGATCTAGTCTCTTCCTACCTTGATGCATGCTCTGCTATGGCATAATATCTTGCCTCAGCTTCCTTTCTCTCATTCACTATCACAGACGTAGCTAGCCAGTTCCAAAGTTCACCATCAGCTCAGAAAGGGTGCCAGTGTGACTCCTAAGCCTTGCCTACATTTCTCTTTTGTGCATCTCCTCCATGTGACTTTTTTGTCAAAAGGAAATTAGCTCCAAGCTCACAGGCTCCAGAAATTCTGGAAATTACAGGTAATGCCTAAATACTAGCTTTCCAACACCACTAATTCTTCATAGGAACAGCCCTGGGGTAAAGGCTTTACCACTAAAGCCACTAGAGGCACCAGATTTTTCCCCCGATGAATTATCTAGTCATACCACTCACTCCATATTTTACTTGCATATTCAAGGTGTTTTTTTAAACCTATTCAAGATTTTACTTTTATCCCCCTTGCATTTCACATTAGTAGATTTTGATCATTATCAGATTTTATCGAGGTCTTTTTGGCCCCTGATTTTGTCATCTAATATAGTCGTTTCTCTTGCCAACTTCATGTTATCTGAAAATTTTATAAGCATGCCCTCTATGTTTTCATCCACATAATTAATAAAAATATTGAGTATTTTTATGGCCACCTTTTCTTGGTCCCTCATGCCAGCACCCTGTTATTATGATTAGATAATAATTTTCTCTAATGTGTCTCAGTCATTTTCATCAATAGGCCAGAAACTAATAGCTTAGTGGAGGAAGTTGAATCGTTTATGAAGGGTGCTTAATTAGGTCTTGTTAGTGGAAATGCTAAAATAAACAAATAAACAAAGCATTATTTAGACTTTGATTGTTATTCAGGCTTGGATTAACAGAAGTAGAGTTGGGAGACCTGGAGTCTAATGACAAGTTTAGACAGGTCATCTCTGTTCATTGGGCTTCATTTTACTTACCTATAAATGGGAAACATATTTCAGGTTTCCAGTAAAGAAATTGCTCTGAGTACTATAAAACATTACATAAAACTCAGATATCACTTTATCATTGTCATCATCATCATCGTCATCATTAAAGGACTCCAAGTTCTTAACCTGGAATCTCTGAGCTTTTTATGGTTATTTAAAATATTGGTGTTACTATTTCAGTATAATTGGCTTTCTTTGTAATTATTTTTTATTTTATGAATTTCAAAACACTCTCGTGGAAGGAATCTGTAAGTTTCACCAGACAGCCAAAGGAGTCTATGACACAAAATAGTTTGAGCCCTGAGCTAACATCTCTCATTTTACAGACAATTCAATTTGATTCAATTCAGTAAATATTTAATTAAGCATCTACCATGTGCCAAGCACTGTGCTAATGATCGGGGTTACAAAAAAAGGCAAAAGACAGTCCTTGCCCTCAAGGAGCTTAATTAAGGCCCAGAGGTTTGAAGCATCTTGGCCAATATTGTAACACTAATCAGATTTTAACCTAAGTGCTCAGACTGTCAATCCAGTGTTCTTCCCACTATGTGGAATGACAGTGAATTTAAACCAATTGTGACTCAAATTTTATCAGTTGGGCTCAAAGGGAGAAGTTCTAGTGTCTCAGTTTTCACTGAGGTCATAAGTATATTCTGGTCAATTGAAGAGACAAATAAAGTCATTTAAAAAACCCACCACTGACTTTCTGAGAGACCAGAACACTCACAGGCTGTAAATGAAGCGTTTTAAATACGATGTAGGGGAAATTTAGATTGTGGATGTAGAGACCTGGGTTTAGTCCTGGCTCTGTCACTGCATCTAGATCTTGGACAAGTCATTTACCCTCCATGGGCTTCATTCACTTGACTAGATTATGCCAATCTCTTCCAGTTCCAAATGAGTTTGAATCGAAAGAAATACCGCTCCCCCTCCCCACCATACAAGATTACTTACTACTTCTTAATGGCTGAGCCATGGATAGAAAAACAGAGGTGAAAAATCAAACTAAATTTAATTTCACAAACATTTCTCAAGCACCTATTTACTTACTCTGTACAAGACATCTTGTTAGCTTCTGGGAATAATATAAAGACAAAAATGAAAGTCTCTGCCCTCAGGGACCTTGGGGGTGAGGGTAGGAAGAACAATATGTAGACAGACAAGTACATATAGACTATAAAGAAATTATGCAAAGTGTGTGTAAAAGAAAGAGACAAAGAGAGAGGGAGATGGAGGGGAGAGACAGACAGAGCAGAGGCTGAGGGAGAGAGAGAGAGAGAGAGAGAGACAGGAAGAAAGAAGGGGCAGGGAGAGGGAGAGAGAGAGAGAGAGAGAGAGAAGAATGAGGGAGAAATAGAGAGGAGGAAGAAAGAGAAGGAAGAGAAAGAGAAGAGAGAGAAAGAGAGAAGGAGAGCAGGAGGGAGAGGGGAGAGGAGGAGAGAGAGAGAGAGGGAGAACTCCCAATTCTGGGCATATGGAAAGGGCTTCCATAGTTGTGCTTTGAAGAAAGGTAGGGCCTCTAAGAAGCAAAAAAAGAAAACACAAGGTCCATCCAACACTATGTCTGTCACTAAACCTTTCAATTGCTTCTGAAAATGATGTATATATATTGAGGGATTTACCATCTATGTAAGAACAGTTTTCTTTGTAGCTGTCTTATAATATCACAGTCACAGAATTATCAGAGCTTTTATAGAGGGAAACATTATCCCCAAAGGTTCCCAGTGGCAATTGATTCAGCAAAAACACTAAACTCTGCTCCCTCCTTAAGGAAATCACGTTATGCATCCAATGTCATTTCACTTACTTCTTATCAGGGTCAGGGATTATTTCAGCCTTGTTTCAAGACTTTAACTACCTAGAGGTTCCTAGTTGTGTATTCTCTCTTTGTCTCCTTCTGTAGATATGTAACTCACTATATAGCTGTAAGAGTTATGATCAAAATTCCCTATGACCTGGAAATAATTATAGCTAGCATTTACATAGTAATCAAAGGTTGGCAATTTTATTTAAGTTATTCCATTTTTCACAACAACCCTGTGAGGTAGGTACAGTTAATGTCATTACTTTATAGATGAGGAAACTGAGGCTTAAAAAGTGTCCAAGTTGACATTTGAACTCAAGTCAGCCTAACTCCACTGTTCTAGTTAGCTACTTTTCAATGTCCTTCAATGTTAAACGTCTCCAAGCACTAGACAGAGCCCTCAAACACTTCTGGAAGGTACTATCATTATCTCTGTAACTCAAGTTCAACACTTTGGAGCTATCTTTGGATCTTTCTTTTCCCTTATCTCCCACAGTGAAACAGGTACCATGCATGGATTTTATCTGCAAAGAATCTCTTGCTTCCATCTGCATTTCTCCATTCCCATAATCACCACCCTCATCCAGGTCTTCATTGCCACTTGTCTGAGTCTTTGCTTTCTCTAACCCATCCTCTGTCTACATGGTTGCCAAATAATCTTCCAAAAGCACACATCTAACCATGAGACTTTCTTGTTCAAAAGCCTTAGTTGATTCCATCTGGTCTCCTGTACAAAACACGAGCTCCTGAGTCAGGCTTTTCAGGATCTCCACAATCTAGTTTCAGACTATCTTCTCAGCTTTATCTTGTAATATTCTCCCTTGAATAGTTGACAACAAAGAAGAAATGAACTAATTGCAATGGGCCAGACTCATTCCAACGCCTATCTTCCTATATCAACACAATCCAAGTCTTCCAAATCTTCTAAGCCTGGAATAGACTCCTTTCTCATAGTTCCCTCTTAGGATTATCACCTTTCAGGTTTCAGCTGAGGTGTCATCTTCCAGGTGCCCCTGGATATTTCATTTTACCAATCATATTCTGCTCCTCCTCCAACACATTGCCCTTACCAATATATGAGCTCCATAAAGGAAACTACTTTCTATTTCTTTATGGCCCCAAAGGCATCTAGGTAATGCAGTGAATTCCAGTAGGCTGAGTCTGGAATCAGAAAAACTTGAATTCATATCTGGCCTCAGATACTTACTAACTGTGAAAGATAAGTGACTTTCCCAAAGTTATACAGCTAGACCGTGTCAGAGGCAAGACCTAAACTCAGCTATCTACTGTCTATACCATAGCTATCTCTACCTTACCATATTTCTATCTCTTTTTGTTTAAACCAGACTTGCAATTTTATCTCAGGCTCATTTTTCCTTATCTGTAAAATGGTCTAAATGATAGCACATTCCTCACAGGGTTGTAGTGAGCATCAAGCCATGTAAACCTTACAACACAATGTAAATTCTGGCTACTTTTTTTGACAGTGCAGATTGGCACCTACAACATTTAGAAAATTGCCTGGGTCATTGAAAGGTTCAATCAGATTTCCCAGAGTCATTTAGCTAGCATCTGTCAGAGATGGTACTCGAACCCAAGTTTTCCTGATTTTGAGGCTCAGCTTTCAATCCACTACTCCACTGCTTCCTCCACCACACACTTAAAAAAATGTTTGTTATAATTGAAAATATCTCTACTGCCTACTATGATGATGATTTAAATTGGGCCTCAAGAGATTCACCCCTTTGGGTGTTTGACAGTCCTAGCTCCCCTGTTTAAATGCCAATAACTGAGAGGGGTAACATTTTAAGCCAGTAGCCTCCTTTAATTGCATGTTGGATTTAAGTTTATAACACTGATCTATTCTCCTGGTTTCTATGTAAGACTCATCAAAGGGATTTGTCAATCTCGTTACATGTTCTTCTGAACAGAGAGACAAAGGACTTCATCTCCTACTGTGGGGGCATAGGACAGCCTGAAGCACGTCTTAGGTTGGAGATGCTAGCCTTAAACCATTATCTGCTAACATCTTTGTGAGGATTACAAAAAAAAAAAAGAAAATGGAGTGTAGCTATTAGGGAAGCTCAGAGCCAACAGATAGAGGGCAGAAGATGGGGAACAAAACTTTGAGTTAGGAAGAGAAGTCAGTCCCTGAAAGGAGACATAGGAAACAAAAGTTGTTGTTTCCAAAAATATTGGAGTCTAAAACACTGGAACTAACTCTTGTGTGATTGACTATTCATTTTTTCCTGTTTTTTTTTTTAACCTGGCCCAATATCCTTCAGTCATTGAGGCAAAGGCCTTATGGCAGTTATCACCACCAGGCTATTTCTTCTCACATCATCAGTCAGCCTGAGGTCTTTGAAAGAACACTCCATTAAGGTCCAGATGATTGGAGTTCCCAAAGCCCAGAGTCATGTGACCTTGGGAAAGTCATCTCAACTATATTCTCTATGAATTGGGGAGACTAACACCTACTTTGCCTATTTCTCAAAGTTGTTGTGAAGCTCAAATGAGATAATTGTGCAGGAAAGTTCTTTCTATACTCTTCAATTCAACCATGGTTCTCAAATTTTTTGGCCTCAGGATCCCTTTACACTCTCAATAATTGTTGAGGACCTCCCCAAGAGCTTTTGTTTATTGCAAGTTAAATTTATTGATATTTACCATATTAGAAATGAAAACTATTCAATTTTAGGATATTTATTTATTAAATATTTAAAAATAATAAACCCATTTTAGTTTAATGTAAATAATATGTATTTTATGAAAAAAACTACTTTTTCTAAACCAAAAATAATTAGTGAGAATACATTGTTTTATGTGCGATTTTTAAAATCTCTTGAATGTCTGGCTTAGAAGACAGTTCAATTCTCTTTTCTACTTCTCTACTCAATCAGAATATGTTATTTCATTTGAAGAAAATCCTGCATCACACAGATTCATAGTTGGAAAAGGGAGGAGTATTTTAATAGGCAAATAAGATATTACTACTAGTAGAAATATAATTTATAGAATTTTGTATTAGTAGTTTATATTATATATATATATATGTATATATACATAGTTACAATAGTTTATATTAGCAGGAATATAGTTTAGAGAATATAGTAGGAATATAGAGCTCAATGACCATATCCCCCCAAAAGGGTTTTGGGTGGACCACACTTGGCTAGCTGTTGCTCAAAAACAATGTCCAAGAATAAGAATATAGCAAGTGATTGAGACTATCTAAATACAGTACTACTTCCCATTTTCTTCCTTCACAAAGCCAGTGCTATATGGTTGAAAAGCACAAAAATTCAAAGTTTTAAACATTTCCTAGATGATGTCAGTAATTATTATCCTACCCATAAACACATGCACACAACGGAACCGACCAAATGCGCCATTCTGATACAGTGTAGAAACTCCTAGAATTCATTCACCAGCAAAATCATATTCACTTTTCTTCCTTTCATATTTGGAAAGATTTCAGTGAAATCCCTGAATTCTCTTCCTGTCTATATTTCAAGAATAATGAATCATAGTTATTGAAAGCCCCCATCAAATGAAAAAGCTTAATGTCATTCTAATTATTTCACTTAGCATTCCTGATGACATCCTCACGGCCCTCATGGCCAGACAACTAAAACCACACTTCAACTGAGATGCCAAGCTTCACTGACATTAGCTTCTTTACATTAATAGATATTTTTATCATTCTTCAAATGCAAAAATCTAACTTCATATTCTTTCACACTGAAGGTCACAAAAGACTAGATTTTTTTTCTTATTTTTCTTCTGTGAAATTTTCAGGATGCAGTTTCCAAGTTTTGATCATGGCTTTTGACCAATTCAACATAAGAAACAACTCTACAGAAATTAAACAGGCAGAAAAAAAAATATCTAGAAGTCATAAAGAACCACAAAATAAATTTGTTATTATTATGTGCCTTTGTTTTTAATGAGCTCCACAATGGGCTGTCTAACAATGCCTACAATCCTATCTCTGTTCAGTTCCCTACCAATGTAAAGGAGATTAGAATGTTTGTTTAGGAATTTCTTAGACCCCCAACATTTCTAACTTGCTAATTAAGCTGATACTGAGAAAGGAAGAATCATGTTTTTTTTCTTTGTCTTTACACCAAAAGTCACCAAATATTATTCTTTCCCCTTAATGAAGTCTCTTGCGTAATCAACAGGGTAGAGAGGAGCTCTGGGAGGCTGGGCACAGGAGAGCAGGGACCTTGGTCACAGTTCCAAGGAAAAGACAATGCTAGCACTTGTGGCAGCTGAAGATCTTGTCTTGGCAAAGATCAGAGTGCAAACCAGGAGAGCAACTATGTAGAAGAGATCTGCTTAGTTTAAGAGGCTGCAAATTCAATAGAACTCTACAATGTAACATGACAGCTAAAAAAGAAAATAAAAAGCAAATATCTTAAACTGTACATTAGGAGAAATATGGAGCCCAGAAATGAGACAAGTGATAATCCCATGGATCAGACTACATCTAATGTATTGTTGCCTTTGGTTCTGATAGACCTATATCAGAAAGGACATCGAAAAAAACCTTTCGTATACCAAGCAGGAGAAGAGTCTTCATGGTGAAGGTATAGAGGCCATGCCATGGGAGGATGGACTTGGGGGCCAAATAGCATGATAGTGGTGTTCAGGTACATGAAGGGGAGAAGAAGGACTAGATTTGCCTCAAGGCCTGGAAGTTGCAAAGGTAAATTTAGACTCAATTTAAGAAGAGATTTGCTAATAATTAGAACTCTACTAAATAGACATAGGCTGCCTCAAGATATAAGATCTTAAGATATAAGATATAAGGTCACCAGAGATGCCCAATGGGTGTTAGGATGGACATCTGTTGGGGAGATTTACAGAGCTTCTGTTTATTCCATTAGAATGCAAATTCCTTGAGAATTGGGAATTTTATCTACATTACTTTTGTCCCCAGAATTCAGCAGAGTGTCTGACATATGATAGGTGCTTAATAAATGCTTATTAACTTGATTTAAATTTTTCAGGTACAAGTTGGACTTCAGCTGCCTTAGGATTTGGAGGTCCCATGATTCTAATAAAAGTACAATATGTCTACTACTCTTCCTGAACATCAGCAATAGAAGGTCTGTTATGGGAAAGTGGCATTCCATCTCCCTTTGCTGTTCCTACCAGTGTAATCTTCAAGTCGGCTCCACCCCAGGTTGTCACCGCGTGGATTATCATGGCGGTGAATGCTCTGTGTCGGGTACACAGAGCATTTATCTCTTGGTAGGTGACACCATCTATGCCATCTGAGGCTGAGAAATTAAGATTTGCTGAAGTAAAATGGGAATAATTAATCACATTATCTTGTGTCACTCAGACATGCAAGGAGCAGTGGGCAGGAAAGACAATGCTGGAATTCTGTTAAGAAATGCTAATTTCGGTTCGAGGTGATGAAAACTGGTGAGCAGCATTCCACCTTAGAACATGATTTGGCCTCCAGTTGCTAATAAATAAATATTAGTCACTCTCACAAAAAAGCATTTAAGTATCCAGTGTGGAATTTAAAGGGGATGTTGCTGGCAAGGTGGTGGTTAGCCTGATAAAGGAAAGTCTGGTCCCTGACCAACAGTTCTTATCATTCTAAATACGGTGAATATAATCAATAACCCAGTCAGGCCCCATGTAGCCATACTATTTCATTCTCTCATTCCCTTCCTTCCTGTCATTAGTATCTGAGCCTCCTCCATTTCCTGTTCATCTTACACCTATAATCATCTATCCGCAACTTTAAGGGGCTTTCTCCTCTTTAGATTCATTCCTACCTTAAAAAGACAAATTTTCATTAAATTAAATGTCAGGGTGGTATCATGGAAAGATCATTGACTTGTAAGTCAAAAGGCCTGGGATGAATTCTTATTCTGAGAGCTACCTCTGTGTCCCTGTGCAAGTCATTTAACATCTCTGGACCTCAGCTTCCTCATTAGTCAAATGTGAGGCTTGTATTAGATCACCTCTGGGGTCCTTTCTGGCTCTAAATCTATGGTCCTATGTAACAAACACTGTGCTAGTAATGAAGCAATCAGTATCTCAAGGATCTTACATATCTCTCCATCTCATTTCTACCTTTCCAGTTTTCATACATCTCACTCTCTGTCACTTACTCTTCAGTTCAGTGATACTGGCCTCCTTGTCTTTCCTCAAACAAGACACATGTCCCAACCTCATGAATTTTTTGCTAGCTGTCTCCCATTCCTGGGATGATTCTCCTTCTCCTTCTCCTCCTTCTTCTCCTTCTCCTTCTCCTTCTCCTTCTCCTTCTCCTTCTCCTTCTCCTTCTCCTTCTCCTTCTCCTTCTCCTTCTTCTCCTTCTCCTTCTCCTCCTTCTCCTTCTTCTCCTTCTCCTTCATCTGTGCTTCCTGGCTTCCTTCAGATTTCAATTAACATCCTACCTTCTGCAAGAAGACTTTCCAGATTGCCCTTAAAACCAGTGACTTCCCTCTGTTCACTGCCTCCAAATTATTCTGGATATAACACATTTGTACATAGTCATTTACATGTTGTCTCCCTAGTAGACTGTGAGCTCCTTGACATCAGGCACTGTCTTTTGCCTTCCTTTGTATTCCCGGTGCTTAGCACAGTGCCTGGCATGTAGTAGGCACTTAATGCCTGTTGACTGATTCCTGGGGGGAAACAAGTACATATATAAATATGCAAAATATAGAGACTGGATCTATAATTTCAATTTTACAGGCAACTCCCTCTATCAATAAGTGTCCTCCTCTTCCCTAAAATTTGAAAAGTCGCCTGCAATCCTGAGAGGGAGGTCAAGAGACTGGCTCGAAATTACCTAACCAGTAGGTGTCACAGACAAAATTTGAATCGAAATCTTCCTGATTTCTAGAGGCTACAGTTCAA
Source organism: Phalanger gymnotis (assembly GCA_028646595.1). NCBI lineage: Eukaryota > Metazoa > Chordata > Mammalia > Diprotodontia > Phalangeridae > Phalanger > Phalanger gymnotis. The sequence goes on along the minus strand of JAQQSZ010007946.1, from coordinate 936 downwards.
ATCTTTATATACAAAGCAAAGGCAAACATTCTGTGCTGACATTCTTTCAGTCATTCCACACTTATTAAGCATCTATCCATCCAAAGCATGGTGCAAAATGCCAAGGAGCTAAGGAGTCTGTCCTTGAGGAGTTTAGAATACACTAGGTAAGATACTATAAATGCAGGTAAATATAGTGCAAATTAGTATATGACAAATACATAGTAATATCTGGCACTGATATAATCATCTAAGATTTGTAAAATACTTTACATTTGTTTTCTTACTGCATCTACAAACAACCCTGGGAAGCCCATTGGTGCTAGTAGTGTCATCCCAATTTGTAGATGGGGAAAGAGGCTCAGAGAGAAGTGATTTTCCTAGGATTACATGGCTGGTAAATGCTGAAGGCCAGCCATGTCATCTGACTTCAGTTCCTAGGGAGTATACTTTCTATTACACTGTGCTACCTCTGAAAAAGTGAAGATAAAGTAATATGAAGTGAAAAGAGGGATCTCCATCATGATCTGGAAAGGCCTCACGGGGAAAAAATCCCTGGTAAAATGCTTAGTATCATGGACTATATTCGCAGGTCCTCACAGTCAGCCATGTTTCCTGCCTCCTTTGAATCCACACATACCGCTTCCTTGATTAGACCATTCCCATAGATTATATTTCCCTCATACTAACTTGTACTGGAATGTTTTCTCCTTTTTGGTGGTAGCACTGAATTTCATTTTCCTTGCTGGATTGTAAATTATCTGAGGACAGGGGCTGTGTATTATGAATCTTTGTACTATTCATAGCACAGAGCACAGGTGTGTTGTTAAGCAAAATTGTCTCATTAGCATGGCTTTTGTTTCTTTTGAGTGGAAGTACTTTCAGCTGTTAAGTGCTAAGCCCCAGGCCCAGGGCCCTGTCAGGTGTGAAACCTGTGTGGGTGTGGATTGGTGACTT
>JAQQSZ010007945.1:0-13173 GCA_028646595.1 Phalanger gymnotis | reverse complement strand
TAATGATATGCATGGAGCCCATGTTGAATTGCTTGACTTCTTAGGGAGGGTGGATGGGAAGGGAAGAGGGGAGAGAGGAAGGGAAAGGGGGATGGGAGGGGAATGGGGCGACGGAGGGGAGGGCAGACTGGCGAACAGGGCAACCAGAATGTATGCCATCTTGGAGCGGGGGTGGGGGGAGGAAATGGGGAGAAAATTTGTAATTCGAACACCTGTGAAAATCAATGCTGAAAACCAAACATGTCAAAAATAAATAAAAATAAATAAATAAAAAAATTCCCCCCCCCAAAAATAGTGCCAATTATATAAGTGGGATGTGGGATAGAGACACCAGGCTTTTGAAACCAAAGACCAACAAACCCTAACGGTTGGATTGACTCATGTTGCACTGGACCAGGCGATGAGGAAGATATGATTTGGTCTCCCAGCCCCACGCTAGTTTGCTGTGTGTTCCTGATCACCCTGCTGAATTTTCTGGAGTCTTTATTTCCCACCTATGTGACCCGGAGTTCATCAGCTATCTACACCCCTCAAAAGTGAGAGAAAACTTATTGTAAAGTACTTTGGTCTCAGAGAACATTTGTCAAACGCCAGCTGTGGCTGGAACCCTTTCAGAGGAACAAAGAAAGAAGACAGCACAATTTCTATTCTCTGGTTGCTTAAGGCCTGAGGATTTGGAGTGGATACTCATGAAAAAGACTGAACAAAACAACGTGTCAATAAATGTAGCCTGGGCTACGGTGCATCGATTTCAGGGAAGATCATGCTGGGATGTGGCTGATCAGGGAAACCTCCCAGAGGAGGGGAGGGAGTTTTAAACCAGGCTTTGAAGTTGGGAAGGAGACACGAACTGAAAAGGGGAAGGATGGGTTGGGGGAAAATCATATGCAGAGACTTCCTGAAGGTCAAAGAGCAAGTAGATTTGCTCAATCTGAGTAATCAGTTGGAGTTGGACAGTAATGAGAAACAACGTATAGGACGTGGAAGGGCAATTTGATTTGCAGACTGGATTTTTTTTTAGTTTTACTATCCCTATTTTTAAATAATATTTTATTTTAAAAATTTGAAAGAAGGTGATCTAACCATACCAGATCTCAAACTGTCTTATAAAGCAGTAATTATCAAAACAATCTGGTACTGGCTAACAACTAGAGTGTTGGGTCAATGGAATAGATTTGGTACAAATTACATTATAGTAAATGACCATAGTAATCCTGCATATGATAAACACCAAAATCCAAGCATTTAGAACAAAAATTTATTATTTGACAAAAACTGCTGGGAAAATTGGACAATAGGATGGCAGAAACTAGGGATAGACCAACATCTCACACTGTATACTAAGATAAGGTCAAAATGGGTATATGATTCATATACATAAAGGGTGATATTGTAAGCAAATTAAGAGAGCATGGGATAGTTTATCTGTCAGATTTATGAATAAGGGAAGAATTCAAGACCAAAGAAGATATAGAGAGCATCACAAAATGTAAAATAGAGGGGCAGCTAGGTGGTGAAGTAAGTAGAGCACCAGCCCTGGAGTCAGGAGGACCTGAGTTCAAATTTGACCTGAGACACTTGACACACTAGCTGTGTGACTTTAGACAAGCCACTTAACCCCAATTGCCCTGCCTTTCCCCCTCCAAAAAGGAAAAAAATGTAAAATAGATAGTTTTAATTACATAAAATTAAAAAGTTTTTGCACAAACAAAACCAATGCAATCAAAATTATAAGGAAAGGAGAAAACTGCAGGGAAAGGGGGAATTTGTAACAAGTATCTCTGATTAAGGCCTCATTTCTCAAATACATAGAGAACTGAGTCAAATTTATAAAAGTACAAGTCATTCCTCAATTGATACGTGGTCAAAGGATATGAGCAGGTAGTTTTCAGACAAAGAAATCAAAGCTATCTATAGTCATATGAAAAAGTGCTCTAAATCACTAAATAACTCTGATGTCATGTCACACCTGTCAGAGTGGCTTATATGACAAAAAAGCAAAACATTATTGTTGGAGGGAATGTGGGAAACTGGGACACTAATGCCCTATTAGTGGAGTTGTAAACTGATCCAATCATTCTGGAGATCAATTTGGAAATATGCCCAAAGGGCTATAAAACTGTGCATACCTTTTGATCCAGCAATACCACTGCTAGGTCTATATCCCAAAGACATCCAAAAAAAAAAGGGAAAGGACCTATTTGTACAAAAATATTTATAGCAGCTCTTTTTGTGGTGGTTAAGAATTGGAAACCAAAAGAATGTTCATCAATTGGCGAATAACTAAACAAGCTGTGGTATATGATTGTAATGGATTATTATTGTGTTACAAGGAATGACAAGCAGGATGACTTCAGAAAACCTGGAAAGACTTACATGAACTGATGCATAGTGAAGTGAACAGAACCAGGAGAACATTGTACATAGTAATAGCAATATTGTTCAATGAAGAACAGTGAATGACTTACCTATTCTCAGCAATACAAGGATCCAAGACCATCCCAAAGGACTAATGATGAAGTATACTACCTGCCTCCAGAGAAAGAATTGATACTGTTTGAATATGGATTGAAGCATGCTATTTTTCACTTCCTTTCATTTTTAAAATTTGTCTTCTTGTACAAAGTGACTAATATGGAAATGTTTTACATAATTGCACATGTATAACATATATGCTTGCTTACCATCTCAGGGAGGGGGAGTGGAGGGGAAGGATAGAATTTGGAACTCAAAACTTTAAGTAAAAATGTTTTTAAAATTGGAAAAAATATTTTATTCCTTCTCCAATTGTATGTTAAAACAATTCTTAAACATTTGTGGTTTTTTTAAAGTTTTGAGTTCCAAATTCTATCCATTCCTCCCTAAAATAGTAAACAATCTGATGTAGGTTGGATTTTATTATCTCTATTTCATTTTGTTTCAAAAACTCTCCCCATCCCTGTTGCAGATGGGAAGAGACTGATCTCAGGGACAAGGGTAGAGGGTGAAGGGGATCTCCCCATAATGAGGGATGTTCAAGGCTGAATGAAAGTAGGAGCCCAGGCCAAGCTAAATGCAATCTGTCACTTTAGGAGCATCCTTCCAGCACATTACTGTTCATTCACTTTACCCCACATATCTAATCATTTGCCAAATCTAACTGCTTCTACCTTCATGATCTCTTGAATTGGGCTCCTTCTCTCCACTCCCACAGTTACCACTTTAGTTCAGGCCCTCATCACCTCTTGCCTGGATTATTGCCTCGTAATTGATTTCCCTCCTTCAAGTCTCTCCCCATTCTGATCCATCCTACCTACTGCTGCCGAGTACAGATCTGACCATGTGACTCCCCTCCTTGGCTGAGAATCCAGTGGCTTCCTATTACATTTAGAATAAAGTCTAAATTCCTCTGTTCAGCTTTTAAAGCCCTGCTCAGCATTGACTCCAACCTACCTTTCCAGACTCATTGGACATTACTCTTCCTCCCACCCTCTGTAATCCAGTCAAACTGGCCTCCTCGCTGTTCCTCACCCACTCATAACATCTCTTCTCTCGTCTGCCTTTGTCCTGGCCATCTGCCATGTCTAGGATGCATTCTCTCCTTAGCTTTGCCTCATAGGTTCCCTCTCATTGAAGATGAAGCCTTCCCCTATCTCCCAACTGCTAGTGCCCTCCCTCCCAAACTACCTTGCAGTAAACTACTGTGTGTGTATGTATAAATGTATATGAATTCATTTATTAACTTTTTATTTGTGCTGTATATATTTTTATATGTTCTTGTCTCCTCTGTTAGAATGTGAGCTTCTTGCTAGTAGGAATTGGTTCACTCTTTGTACTTCTATTCCTAACACCTAGCACAGAGCCTACTACCTAGTAGGCATTTAATGAAATAATTGATTGACTGATCAGGTTAACACTTCTTCCAATCTCTAAGGAGTCAAACAAATCATTCACTGGACATATTGGAACTGGCCTTATGCCAAATTGTGTTTTAGGTGACATTTGTGATTAGAATTCCATTACCAAACCCAGCCCTGTGGCTAGAGGATAGAGCCTGGAAGGAGATGAATACCGTTAGCCTTTCCTCTTTCATCAAGGAGGCATCACTTTAAACTGTCATGTATATACTCTGGGCTCATGGCTGTTTGACTGACTTCAGGAAGCATTTATTTAGTACCTAATGTGTGTGAGGTGCCAAGAATACCGAGATAAAACGAAATATCATGCCTGCCCTCAAGCAGCTTATATTTTGCTGGGAAGAAACAAGGTTTAAACAGATGAAAAAAAATAATATATCATCCTCCAAAGTTGGGCCTGTGCAGATTGACACAAAGGTGACCAAGGCATTCTTTTTATATCAGACATTTGCTTCTTATAGATGGATGTTAAGGTACTTCCTGTGCCTGCATCTCTGAGATTCCATGGTTAGACACATTTCTCTCCCTCCCAACATAAGTACCTGCTCTTCTGTTCTAAGATAACTTGATCTCCCATTCTCCCACCAGAGCTCAGTGTCTTTTATTGTCTCTAAACATTTGGAGTGTTGTGAACCAGTCTGGCTGCCCGTTACAACCCCAGGATCCAGTTTGGGGCTGAATCGTGGTACGTATAATCCCCCTCAAGTGCTCAGTGTTTATAAGCCTGCAACAGGCTGCCATCATATCTTCTCTTGGTATGTGTTTATGAACCTACTTTTCACTGTTGATGTTACTAAGGCTTTTATTTGATATGACTTTCTCTTACCCAGTGAGCCATCCCTTGTAACAAAGATTTAAAGGTGAAGAGAAAAAAAAAAGCAGGTTAGCAAAATCAACAACCTATCAGCTGTGCCTGACAGTCCACACCTAGTCTTCCAGCTCTGCAAAAAAGGGATAGAGATATATTTTCCTAAATCTTCTCTGGGGTCAAGTTTGGTCGTTACAATTACACAGTATTTAGTTTAGTTTGGAGAGAGGATTTTTGGGGGAGGACGCCTTTCCATTTACACGATTCTTCCTTCTTGTTTTCCTGGTTCCTGGACCAATTCATATGTCTTCCCATTCTTCTCTGAATCCTTCGTTTTTATAATTTATTTAGTGTGGCAATATTCCATAATATTAATATACAACAATTTGTGTAGTTGTTCCCTAACCAATGGTCATCTACTTTGTTTCCACTCCTTTGCTGTCACAAAAAGTACTAACACGAATATTTCAGTTTGTATGTGCCCTTTCTTTCTGAATTTGACCTCTTTGGTGGATGTTCCTAGAAGTGAGACCTCTGAATCTATGGACGCTTTATTCCCTTTTTAGCATAATTTCAAATTGCTGTCCAGAATGACCAGATCAATTCATAGCTCCATCAACAATGTATTAGTGTACCTATCTTCTTTAGTCCTCCCAACAGTGACTATTTACATCTTCTTTCATCTTTGCCAACTTGATGGGTAGAAAGTAAAACCTCAGAGAAGCTGTAATTTGCATATCTGTTATTTTTGGTGATTTCGAACAAAATAGAGGTTTTAAGTGGCTGTTAATCAGAAATGATTATAAAGCATTTTACTGGATAAATGCTGATTAGCTAAGTCTACTGGAGCCTTGAAATAATAGTCTTCAAGGTCACCACCGTGGAACCATCCACCATATGGAAGAAACCACCTTATTACAATAAAGTACCTTCTGTCACATTACTAAATGAACCCCTCTTTGAGAGAATTCAAGTCTGTATACTGAATACTTTTATAGGGTGAGTCACTTAATAGCAGCGAGGTCCTAGTGCCTTAAGTCATCAAGATGAAGGATTTCTCATTAGTCAGAGGAGCTGTGTCCTGATGAATTAGCCCAAGGAAAGCACAGCTCCAGTCCCTCACTTGTGACTGTTGATACCACAGTGCACTGTCTGCTTTTGCAGTTAGCTGTACACGAATGAGATGGTGATGGGGGACACTCAGATGTCATGCAGTAAACTCTTTTGGTCCTGGGTGTCTGGGGATGATGGGCTGGTCCCTTTGGGGAACTTAGGGTCAACTACTACAAATGCATGGTGATACGGCAATGACTGTGATGGAACAAATGTGTGTGAGAGGCTTAGGGTAAAAAATGTAACCAGAGTTACTAGTGCCTTGGGCCTGGGAACCTCCTACCTCCACCAAAAAACCAGCCAGAGATGCTGAGGAGATAGTGGGTAAAGGCATCCTTCCTGAATGTGCCTAGTGATCAGCAAACACTGGAAAGGAAGGGGACTAGGAGGCAGAACAGAGGGGTCCATAGGTCCCTCAGTCTGGCAAGACAATCAGGGCATTGCCACAGAGGGTTTTGTGAGTTCTTTTGAAGGAAGGGATCTTGGCCAGGACCCAGACTATGAGATTTCTGAGCCAAACCTCTTTGTATTGAATGATTGGTATTCATGACAGCATATAGGCTCCAGCTTGGCAGCCTATCGTCTTTCATCTACAATGCAGCCTTAAGGTGAAGGTTCTCTGTGAAGCTGTCACTCCAGAAACCCAGAGAAATGGCCCTTAGAAGCACAGGAACATAGATTAAGACCTGGAAGGGGCCCCTAGAAGCCTGAGTCCAACCTTCTCTTTGGAGACATAGGGAAAATGAAGCCTCATGAAATTACATATCTTGTCCAAGTTCACACAGTCAATAAACATCTACTATGAGCTACTGTGTGCCAGGCACTGTGCAGCAAAACCAGGATTGGAAACCAGGCCTGTGATGCTGCTGCACAGCCTCGTCTATGTGAAGCCAACTTCAGTTTCTTTGAAAATGCCCCTGAGTGAGTGGCTAACTTGACAAAAAAGGAAAATGACGAATGCTGGCAGGATCATAGAAAGATTAAGACTGCGAATGCACCATTGGTGGAGTTGTAAACTGGTTCAACCATTCTGGAGAACAATTTGGAACTACACCCAAAGAGCTATAAAACTGTATATACCCTTTAACCCCAGTAATACCACTATTGGGTCTGTATCCCAAAGATATGAAAGAAAAAGGAAAGCACCTAGATGTACAACAATACTTATAGCAGCTCTTTTTGTGGTAGCAGAGATTTGGAAGTTGAGAGGATGACCATCAATTGGGTAAGGGCTAAACAACAGTTGTGATGGAATGCTATTGTGCTGCCAGAAACGACAAGCAGGATGGTTTCAGACAAACCTGGGAAGATTTATATGAACTGACACTGAATGAAGTGAGCAGAACCAGGAGAATATTGTACACAGTGATGGCAATATTGTGATGATGATCAACTGTGAAAGACTTAGCTACTCTCATCAAGACAATGATCTAAAATGATTCCATAGGACCCATGATGCAACATGCTACCTACATCTAGAGGGAGAATTGATGAAATATTAAGTGCAAATTGAAGCATATTTTTTCATTTTATTTTTCAAACTTTTTGCCACATGGCTAAAATGGAAATATATTTTGCATGGTTTCATTTGTATAATTGCCTCCTTAATGGGTGGCAATGGGTAGGAGGAAGGGAGAGAATTTGGAACTCAAAAAAAATTTTAAATGAATGTTTAAAATAAATAAATAATGAACTTGTTTTTAAAGAAAATTTCCCTTAGTGACATCCTCATTCCTACAGACTAGCATTAAGGAAATGAAGAGACACATACAATCGTCAGCCAAATGGAAAATACCTTGATCAGGGCTCAGCAAATGCCAGATGCTAGGTTACCTTTGGATTTCACAGCTTCATCCATACCATCTCATCCCAGGTGTCAGAAGGGCATTGCACTCTCTGCTGATGGCAGCTCACTTTCACCTTTCACGGTGACTGGATAGGAAGACATGTCATTGGGCAGTTAGCCTGGCATAGTTTAAGGACTGGCCTCTTTTGGATTCTGCCCCCTGTCTCTTCAGTGATCAGAAGAAACGCTTTGCTCCTAGGGACCCTGGCTACTTCCCATTGATTTAATCAATTTGACCTAACAAGTGTTAATCAAACACTTACAATGTGCAAGGATACAAAAACAAAATGAAAAACAGTCCTTGCCCTCAAGGAGTTTGCACTCTACTGGGGAAGATGTAAACATGTGAGGTTGATAGCATGACATAGTGGATAGACCATGGGACCTGGAGTCAGAAAAATCTTTAGTGGAAATCCTCAAACTAGCTGAGTGAGCTTAGCCAAGACACTTAACTTTTCTCAATCTCAGCTTCCATATTTGTAAAATGGGGATAATAATACCAGCCTTACAGAATTGTTGTGAAAACCAAATGAGATAATGTATGAAGAGTGATTTACAAACCTTAAGGTTATAGGAAAGTTAGCTATTACTATTAATAAATGTATCTATATCCATCTATTTATCCATCCAGCTATCTATTCATGCTATGTATCCATTCATTTATCTATCCATTCATCTAGCTATCATCTATCCTTCTGTCCACTCAACCATCTATTTATCTATTCTGTCTAGCTAAACATCCATTCATGTATCTAATATCTATCCATTCATCTATTTATCCATCCTATCTATTAATGTATTATTCATCGTTCCATCTATCCATCCATTTATATATCCTTCCATCCATCCACCTGTTTATCTATCCATCTATTCAATCCATCCTATCAATCTATCCATCAATCCATCCATCCATTCCTTTCTATCTATCCGCTCATATGTCTATTTATCCCATCTGTCTATCCTTTGATCCATCCATCTACCTACCTATCTATATATTCATCCATCCATCCATTCATCTATCTAGCCATCCTTCTCTCTCTATCCATCCATGCACCCATCCATATATCTATCTATCCATTCCTTTATCTATTCATTCTATCTATCCATATATCCATCTTTCCATCCAATCTTTCTATCCATTTATCTATCCATCCTATCCATCCATTCTATCCATCTTCTCCGTCCATCTATCCACCCCTCTATTTATCTATCCACTCTTTCTATCTATCCATCTATCTGTCTGTCTATCTTGTGATTAACCTTTGTTGTCGATGCTTTCTCCTTCGTCCCCAAATAATTATATATAAATATATTACTGTGGTAGTACAAGATCCTCAGGTGCCCACCAGACAGATACTTTCCATTCTCTCCCCCCGCCTCAGGAATGCCTCAAGATTGTTCACTTGTGTTTTATAGGCACAGCCCATCATCACAAACCAAACCATGCAGATCTCCCAGAGTCTCCCCCACCTACAACACCTTCAAAGTGAGCCAGAGAAGTGAATGACTAAGCAAGGGGGAAGAGAGTGCTAGTCTGTGACAAAGGGAATGGAAATACTTTTATGTGTTTTATTCTCTAAGACCCCAAAGAGTGCTGGGATGAAAGTAGAAATAAATGCCAAGACTGCTGTGCTACAATGGTAATGGAAATCATGGAGAGGGCTTAAAGGAAATTGAATGGATTATGAATAGCCCTTTGGTGCCTGTTTTTTTTTTCATGGAACCTCTACTTGTGGGGGAGCCCAGAATGGTCCATGGAATAGTAGAAGGAGGTAGAAATGCTTGGCAAGGGAGATGGGGTTGGGAGGACATAAGCAAAGACTTGTCAAGGCCCATGCACATTGAAATGTCAAGTAGATCTGAAGGAGGGTCTCTTGGTTTTGGAAGAGAATAATAATCTCTTACATTTGGAAAGAGGTTTTTTTTTGTTTTTAAAAATGCTTTCACATCTTTGATCATTACATCATCCCTGTGAACTTGGTCCAATTTGACCCATGAGGAAACTGAGGCACAGAGAGGTTAAGTGATTTGTCTAAGGTCACACAGCTGGTTAGTGTTGGAGCTAGGCATGGGGCAGCTCTCAGGTCTCCTGAGTCTCCATTTTGTTTTCTTTATGCCACACCTTTCTGCCTTTCAAGATAATTGGCAAGACTGGGCTGTTTCTCCAGGGGGTGGCCAAACTGCATTCTGGGCTTGTGAAAGGCCCTCTAGAGATTTTCTTGTTGTGGTTGTTGTTGTTGTCATCCTTCATTCTCCAAAAGGACCAATGACATCACGAGGGTGATGTCATCTTCACTTGCACATGAACTGGATTTAAGTGAGGCAGAGCTGCACAAAGTCGTCAGCCTCACTCTCTCTTCCTGAGATTTAGTGAGGGTGGATCAAATGCTCAATTCCAGACCCTGTTCCCCATCTCCCCTTTTCTTTGCCTCTCTGTTGCCTCTTAGAAGAACAGAGCTCTGTTATTGTTGGTGTCTGCTTGGCTGGGGCCCGGAGGCCCTCAGGCAGAGGGGCAAGTTCCATCACCCTTCTTCATCTTGCAGGGTTAGAGGTAGCTCAGACCTGAGCTGAGACAAGAGGCCTGATGCCAGTGTTCCCATGGGGTCATGGCCAAAATACACATCACCCCTCCTTCCTCTTAAGCCAATGGGAAGCTTGCTTTTCCTTTGGCCTAATTACAGCCCTGATCCAGGCTCCTTTCAAGCCTTCTTCTGAGACACAGAGACACAGCCCCAGTATGTTCACTGATGACAGCTCTCAAAGACAGCAGGAGGCTATAATGACACGTTGCATTTCACCTCTTCTTAAAATTAATTTTATTGATTCTTTGTATTTTGACATCATAATCATTTCTAAATACACCCCACCCCACCACTAAATGAGCCTTCTTTGATAACAAAGGAAAACAGTGAAGCAAAACCAACCAGGACAGTAATAAGTGTATGCAATGTTCCATACCCAGAGTGCCTGATTTCTCAGCAAGAAGGGCTAAGAAAACAATATGTGTAATGACTATAAGGTGAAAGAAAAAAACACTAAAATGAAGGTAGGCCAAGATGAATCATTACACTTCATCCGCATTCACCCTCATTTTAGTGTTTCTTTCTTTCACCTTATAGTCATTACACATATGGTTTTCTTGGCCCTCTTTACTGTATCAATTCATATGAGTTTTCCCAGGTTCTTCTTATCTATTATTTCTTATAGCATAAAATATGCCACTATTTTCATATTTCATTTTATTCATTCAGCTTTTCCCTAACCAGGGCAGCTAGGTAGCACAGTGGATAGAGGAATAGAGGGCCAGTCCTGGAGGCAGGAAGACTCTTCTTCCTGAGTTCAAATCCAACCTCAGACATTTACTAGCTGTGTGATCCCGGGCAAGTCACTTAACCTTGTTTGCCTCAGTCTCCTCAACTTTAAAATGATCTGAAGGAAATGGCAAACCACTCCAGTATCTCTACCAAGAAAACCCCAAATGGGGGCACAAAGAGTCGGACACAACTGAAAAATGACTGAAAAATCCATGACCAATGAGCACTGATGCTAGAATACTTTGGTAGATATGAGCTAAAGTACAAAGATGATAAAATGTGAGAATAGTCAATGTGGATTCTGTTGTTTGTGGAGCTGTGAATCAGCAATTGGCTATGAAAACATTTTGGAAAGCAATGTGGAATTATACTGATACAGTGACTAAAATATCCATATTCTTTGACCCTGAGCTACCATTATGAGGCTTTTGTCTCAAGAATGCCATTGACAAGAAAGTCCCTATATACACCAAAATACTTGTAGCAGCGCTTTTTTTTGGATAGTAAAGTATTAGAATTAAAGCAGAAGTCCGTCGATTGAGGAATGGCTAAACAAATTGTGGTACGTGAAAATAATGGAAAGTTACTGTGCTATAAGAAACGAATGTGATGAATGCAGAGAAGCTATAATGGCAAGCAAGTGGGACTTTTTGCTATTTTTCTTTTGGAGTCCTTCTCAGCACTAAGGAAATCAAATGCCTTTGACTGAGTCTTGCCTTTGTTTGAATCAAGAGTCTTTGATTGAATCAAGAGTGTTTGATCGGAAACAGTATACGTACTCTGAGGTTAGCATTTTGCTTTGGGGCTCATTCATGGGAAGAGTGTTCATCTGGGTAGCCATTAAGGAGCCCCCTGGCTTTGAAAACCCAGATGGTGGTGCTTCTTCTCTGGTAACTATGTACATATTGCTATGTACATAGCTATGTACATAGATAGTTGGAAGCCTGAATGTTGATTTGTGTTATTTTCTCTGTTTGTATTTGCTCTGAAGTTCAGGGTGCTGACTTTTTCCCCTGAAGTAAGTGAATGATATATGTATGTTTAATTAAAGTAAGATTGTTAACCACTTAAGGTTGCTTTCCTTTAGAAAGGCAGATCAAAGAACCTGTGCCAGCAGCCCTCCTGTGTGCTGGTGTTATTGGCCTTACACCTCCACAATAGCTACAAGTAACATTGTTGTTACAGAAGCATGGAAATATCTATATGAAGTGATTCATTGTGAAGTAAGTAGAGCAAAGAAAACAACATACACAATGATTACAACAATGGTCGTGGAAAGAACAACTACATACACATACACACACACACACACACACACACACACACACACACACACACGCACAAAGTGAATGTTACAACATTATAAAGAACAAGCATGGCTCAAAAGAAGAGATGTGGAAAGTCTTCCCCATCCTGCCTCTTAGAAAAGATGGCAGGTCCACAAGTGTGGCACATTGCACATATTTTCAGACTTTTTTGATGTATTGATCAGTTACACTATTTTTCTTCTTTTTTGTCTTTAAAAATATGCTATTTGCTATATAGGATATCTGGAAGGGGGGAGGATAAGAATACTGGGGGAAACAATGGTGATGTAAAAAAGAACATTAATAAAAACTTGTTTTTTAAAAATTATTTTTCTTTATTTAATTTATTTAATATTTATAGTTTTCAGCATTGATTTTCACAAAAGTTTGAATTACAAATTTTCTCCCCATTTCTACCCTCCCCCCTACTCCAAGATGGCATATATTCTGGTTGCCCCCTTCCCCAGTCAGCCCTCCCTTCTGTCATCCCACTCCTCCACCCATCCCCTTGTCCCTTACTTTCTTGTAAGGCAAGACAGATTTCTATGCCCCACTGCCTGTATATCTTATTTCCTAATTGCATGAAAAAAACTTTTTTTTTGAACATGTTTTTAAAACTTTGAATTCCAAATTCTCTCCCCTCTTCCCTCCCCACCCACCCTCCCTAAGAAGGCAAGCAATTCAACATAGGCTACACCTGTATCATTATGTAAAACCCTTCCATAATACTCATGTTGTGAAAGACTAACTATATTTTGCTCCTTCCTATCCTATCCCCCTTTATTGAGTTTTCTCCCTTGACCCTGTCCCTTTTTGAAAGTGTTTGTTTTTGATTACCCTCTCCTCCATCTGCTCTCCCTTCTATCATCCCCCCTTTTTTATCTCCTTC
>JAQQSZ010007944.1:0-13173 GCA_028646595.1 Phalanger gymnotis | reverse complement strand
GAGGAGGCGATCTGTGGATTATTTCAATTTCTATTTTGCCCTGTGGCTCTAGAATATCAGGGTAATTCTCCTTGATAATTTCTTGAGAGATGCTATCTAGGCTCTTTTTTTGATCATGGCTTTCAGGTAGCCCAATAATTTTTAAATTATCTCTCCTGGATCTGTTTTCCAGGTCAGTGGTTTTTCCAATGCGTTATTTCAAAGTCTTCCATTTTTTCATTCCTTTGGTTCTCTTTGATAATATCTTGATTTCTCATAAAGTCACTAGCTTCCACTTGCTCCAAACTAATTTTTAAGGTAGTATTTTTTTCAGTGGTCTTTTGGATCTCCTTTTCCATTTGGGTAATTCTGCCTTTCAAGGCATTCTTCTCCTCATTGGCTTTTTGGAGTTCTTTTGCCATTTGAGTTAGTCTATTTTTTTAAGGTGTTTTCTTCCATATTTTTTCATGGTTTTCTCGCATCGTTCTCATTTCTCTTCCCAGTTTTTCCTCTACTTCTCTAACTTGCTTTTCCAAATCCTTTTTGAGCTGTCCCATGGCCTGAGACCAGTTCCTGTTTTTCTTGGAGGCTTTTGTTGTGGGTTCTTTGATTTTATTGACTTCTTGCTGTATGTTTTGGTCTTCTTTGTCACCAAAGAAAAGATTCCAGAGTCTGAGACTGAATCTGAGTGTGTTTTCGCTGCCTGGCCACATTCCCAGCAAACTTACTTGACCCTTGAGTTTTTCAGCAGGGTATGACTGCTTGTAGTGTAAAGAGTACTTTGATCTAAGTTTGAGGGGATGCGCTGTTGATTTCAGAGCAATTTCTACATAGCTAGCTCTGCCACACCAGTACTCCTCCTTCCTCAAGAACCACCAACCTGGACCTGACTCAAATCTCAAGCAGGCTCTGCACTCCTGCTCTGATCTGCCACTTAATTCCTCCCACCAGGTGGGAAATAACTGCAGCTGTAGTTCTGTAGGGGCACCTCCCCTCACTGCCCTGGGGGCAGTGGCCAAACTGCAAACTCTTTTCACTCTGCCCCCGCAGCTTTTCCCACTAACCTTCTCTGTTGTCTTTGGTGTTTGTGGGTTGAGAAGTCTGGTAACTGCCACAGCTCACTGATTCAGGGTGCTAGGGCTTATTCCGCCCGACTCCTGGTCTGGTTGGTCCTGCCGCCGCTGGCGCTGGGCTCCGCTCCCCTCCATTCCATGCGCGATAGACCTCATCCAGTGACCATCCAGGCTGTCCTGGGCTGGATCCCTGCTTCCCTCTGCTATTTTGTGGGTTCTGCAGTTCCAGAATTTGTTCAGAGACATTTTTTATTGGTTTTTGGAGGGACCTGGCAAGGAGCTCGCCCAAGTCCCTGCTTTCCAGCCGCCATCTTGGCTCCGCCCCCTTTTAATCTTATTCTTGACATTATGGTACTGGTGATGTGTTTTAAAGACAACACTTTTTGCATGATCTAATGCAGAGTAAAGCAAATAGAGTAAAGAATAAAGTTTACACAATGAAAACAGTATAAGGGGAAACAACTTAGACTCTGGAATTCTGATCAATGTAGTGGCCAATCATGGCTCCAAAGGGCTGATGGTGAAGCGTGCTTCCCACCTCTTGGCTGAGAGATGGACTAGAGGGGCAGAATGGGACACACATTTTCAGACATGGCAAGTGAGTTCATTTGTTCTGCTTGACTCTACTTATGTGTTACAAGGGAGATGTTCAGAGTGAGGGGTAGGAATGTAATGGATGACTGAATTTTGTTTCCACAGAAATCATATGAAATGTGATTGGAAGCCATACTCGTGGCTAATATAAGAGATAACACTGCTTGTAGAAGGTGGCCATCTGATAATAAGCATATCTAGGAGTAGACTCCTTTTCTTTGTTCTGAGAAAGCCTTTTCCTGTATATCAAAAGAATTGCCAGGCCAGGTGTCACCAAGGATGAGGTCTAAGAAGGTGGTCTTAGATAATGGGACTTTTTTCCACAGATATCCCAGTTCGAATCTTCAAACTCACAGCTTTTGTCAATTCTCTTAGCAACTGAGAAAATCCTTTTCTCATGCTATCTCATGCAGACAAACTGGGAGGAAACTAAAAAATGTGTTTAATTAACTAAAGTATAAAGAAAATGAAGATGAAAAAGGTGAAGTGAAATGTGAAAATGAGGGATATAATCAGGGGATGGGGTTTAGGAGTTCAGACAGGCTGTGAACTCTGAAATGCTAATCAGTGAGATGTGGGGCAGGAAATTTGAATTAGTACGATTACAAAAGAGTTTTGTAATTGTCCTGAGGTGTGCATGCACTTATGAAGTAATCCTTTTTCACAAGGGGTTAAAGGCCAAGTTGCCCATCAGAAATGATGCAAAATAAAAATATTTTTTTTAAATTCACTCATGGCTAGGTGGAATGCTTGGTAAGATGATTATTTCTCACAGGAGTTAAGAAATAACACCAATAAAACATTGAAAAAGCCTACACAGAAAAGAAGGAATTTGATAAGGGGATACAGACAAACAGAGGAATGTTGGTGCTAACCATGTTTAATATACATATATACATATGCACATATATAATGTATATATTTAAAAAGCAAGCTGTATATAAGTTCACAATTTCATCTTTTCTGTTTATATATTAAAATATATATTTTAAGCATTTAATAAAAAAAAATCCAATATTACTCAACTTCTGAGAAAGGGGGGAAAGAAAAAGGGGGGGAAAACACTTTTGCCCAAGGATATACAATACTCCAGTTGTGCTTACTATATATACACTAGGGTTTATTTTATAAATTTGTACTACATAAATTAGCCACAAGTATGAAATTGAGTAAAGGCTTTGCAATAATCAATAAATTTTGATGGTACTTTGGAGCAGCTTGTTCTATAATTTCAGGATCAATAAAAAAAAAAAGTTCTTTAAAAGCCTCGGGTATGTTGGCCCACCCTTTTCATACTTCAGCCAAAATATTGCTATCTCATAAATGTTTACTGATTTTAGCAATATAAGCTGTAAATGCTTTGTATAAAGCCCACAAACATAAATATATTTGGAAAAATAGTTGGTGTTCGCATCTTTTGAGAGCAGATATTTGATGCTTTCTGTTAAGAAAAGGGAGATCAAGGTCATATCTGAGAAGAAGTGGGTAAAGTGCTCTGCTAATAACTCACGTGCCACGGTGAAGTGTTTGGGCTAATAATCAACTATCCTGTCCATCCCTGAAGACTTCCTGCTTTGGAGAAGACCTAGAGCTTTAATCACCTTCCTCACTCACCACGAGGCCATTCTTCATATGAACGAAGTTGGTTTTCATTTTATCTCATTTGCATTTTTTGTAATGTCAGATTTCTTATGACCATAGAGAAAATAAGAAATTTTCTGCACATTACCTCATGACTTCTCCTTTTTTATTTTCTTGCTTCTCAAGCCTCTACATGAAAGTTTTTGGTTGGAGTTGAATTGTTTTTGTTCTTTGTCTCTTCGTATCATTAATTTTTTAATTTGACTTTTGCTTTCAATCACCAATTAAAGGAATCAAGAATTTCTGATAAACTTTTATTTTCCAGATTCTATTCTATCTCTTTTTCTACTGAATGAATCAGTGAAAAGGCATTTATTAAGTGGTTAAAATGTGCCAAGCACTGCACTAAGAACTTCAGATATACAGAGAAAAGACAGCCCCTGCTCTTAAGAAGCTTCCATTCTAATAGGGGAGGAGTCATGTATGAATGAATTCCAGCTGCAAGTCAGACAGAAAGGTTTAGTGGTCCTCGGGGTGCTGGCAATGCATCTTGTCTCAAGTAATTATCACTGAAAAAATTCTCATCTCCTAATCTGACAGCGACAAAGACTTGCTGCCAAGAACTTTGTTTTCTTAGTCTTCAGTAGCTAATGAGGAGGAAGGGACTGAAATACCACAGGGAGAGCAGAGAGGCTGAATCTCTACAAGGGTTGCTCTCCTGGATGATGGCTATGGAGGCCAGCATGGTAACTAAATTGGTGTGTGTGAGGGGTGGGGTGAGGGTGGGTTCAGCAGGGAAGAGTGTGAGGGAGTACTGCTCTTCCTGGTCTTTTGGTCTTACCTGCTTATTACTGATCTAGCATTTAGTCAATGTTGGTGGGGCAGGGACAGGCTGGAGGGCCCCTTTACATAAGTATTGTTCTCTCTGGTGATGGCTATGGGGGCTGGAGGTCGAAGAGCACTAAAATTCCCAGAACTCTTGAATTCTGGATTCTGGAGCCATTTCCATAGTGGTCCAAGGGAAGATGGCTGTCAAGTGACAGCAATATTTTAATACTTTATTATATGTCCTTCCAAAGGTCTGTTTCATAGGATCATAGATGTGGATCAGAAACCATGTAGTCCAATCTTTTAATTTTATAAATGAGGAAACTTAGGACCAGAGAGTTTAAATGGCTTGCCTAAGGCCACTTAGGACCTGCCCAAAGTAAGAAGCATGAGAGGCAGTATTTGACGAGATCCTCTGAAGTGGAAGAAATGTATCATTGGCAGCACTTACTAAGTCATGATACTCATTTATCAACTGCATCC
Source organism: Phalanger gymnotis (assembly GCA_028646595.1). NCBI lineage: Eukaryota > Metazoa > Chordata > Mammalia > Diprotodontia > Phalangeridae > Phalanger > Phalanger gymnotis. Next base: position 8,635 of record JAQQSZ010007944.1, on the reverse strand, counting down.
CCCAAACCAGCAAAGATTTTTTTGTTGAAATCTGACTAACAAATTTTCATCTTTCCAAATATCAACCAGTTATTCTTAAACAAATCAGAAGACGTTGCATTTTTACAAAACTGTATATGAAATTACATTTAAATTTCTAATGTACATTATATGAATTTTAAGAGATGATACACATATAGTTTTCAAAGAAAAAAAGGTTGGCTTTTTAAATGTTTTGCTTATTGTGATGGCTTCATGTTATCATTAGGTACTAATCTCAAAAAAAACAGCACAGTAGAAAAAGATTCTGGCTTGGGAGCTAAGAAGACCCGAGTTCAAGTCCCACCTCTGACACGTACTAACAGTACAATCCTGGCAAGTCACTAACTTCTCGATGCTCTAGGCTACTCTCTAAGTGTTCAATGTTCCAGAAAAGGTGCTGACTTGCATTGAAGAAGGGAGTTACCTAACCCAGGAAATCCCTTTTGTCAATAAAATCAAAGGTCTAGTCTAGTCTTTCTCCTTAATATCTCGAGGCAAAGTATAGCTCGAGAGGGGAATGGAAAGGAGAAGAATAAGGGAACAAGCATTTATTAAGCCCCTACTATGTGCCAGACACTAAGCACTCTAAATATATTATCCCATTTGATCTTCACAGCAGCCCTGGGAGCCGGATGTTATCATTATCCTCATTTTACAGTTGGAGCAGCTGAAGTGGACACATTTGTGAAGTGATTTCTCCAGGGTCACAGAGTAAGTTGTCTGGGGTTAGATTTGAACTCAAATCTTCCTGATTCCAAGCCTAGCAATCTATTCACAACATGAGTGAGGCTAATTTTTTTGTGAACAATAGTGGATATAAATCTGTATCTTAAATAATTTTTTGATAATTTTGAACTATTTTGGCCAATTTCTGGTTAGATCTGATCAGAATGTCATTTTTACTTCACAAACTCCTACCTCTTCGGCTGATAACGAGCTTCCCACTAGAGGTAAAAGAAGGCCAATTATGCCATTTTCTTGTTGTTTATATGTATCTGCAATATTGACATCATCTTCAACCCATGGTTTCTTTGAAGGAATTTTTTAAAGCCATTTGTGTACTTTGAAAGGATAACCTTTTTAAAACTAGATGATATAAACTGTAAGTCCACTTAATAAGGTATATGTAAGTTGTAATATTTTGAAATTCATTGAAACAAACAAATGATCACAGGTACCACTGTCAACTCCTTTGCATTGTGGAACACCCATATTTCCTTCAAAATATTTTATGTACTATACATCAGAGCTGTCAAACACATGGCCAAAGGTCCGTAATACTCTCAAATGCAGCCCAAACCAAATTAAAATGTAACTGGGAAATATATGACAAAATAAAAATACAATAAAACATAGGTAATGCTAATTTGTGGTTTTCTAAATCACTATGCAGCATTCAAGAATTCTTATATATGATTTAATGGACCCTGTTTCTAAAAACAGCGTTTGCTGCCCTCATACTTCCCTGATGGTCAATCCATAAAAATCTTATTAAGCTATTATTTATCTGAAAAATTCGGCCACCACAAATAGCTATTTTTATCATTATAACTATACTTCATATTTCTAGCACTTTGCAGTTTACAAAATACTCTAGTTATAATAACTCTTTGAGGTAAGCAGCATATATACTAGTATCCCCGCTTTACAGATGAGACAATTAAGGCTCAGAGAGTCAAGTTACTTGCCTGAATCACAAAGGATATATGTAAATAAATGAACTGGGACCTGAATGGTGGGTGTCTAATGTAACATACTGCTTAGTTTCCAACTACAGCATGGTGTAACCCCACTGTCCAATCTGTATGTGCTCGGATAATGAAAACTTTTTTTTTTATGTATATGTTGTGTACCTACTCAAAAACTCCTCTCTTCTCTCCTCTCCTCTCCTCCCAATACAACCAGGAGAATATCCTCAGGCAGGAACCATTTGATATTTGTGTGTGTGTGTGTGTGTGTGTGTGCGTGCGTGTAATTCCCAGTGCCTAGCACAATGCTTGGAAGCTAATACGTGCTTAATAAATTTTGGTAATTCTTATTCTAACTACACAAACTCAATATGGATTATTTCTAATGTCCCTGGAAATGAGCATTTCTCCAGACAGTAAACTTAGAAGGACAAGGTTACCTCTTCACAGCATTGGCAAGTTATCATCTCTTTAACTTTTAATCTTTCTGCTTTAACATCATCATCTTCATCTTCATTGTTTGGCACTTCCAGAAACTTCCTATTTTTGAGTTTAGCTGAAAAGGTTCTACATGTACATAAAGAAACAATGTGAGATTTCAAGTAATTAATATATTAGGAAATTTACACTCCCAAGTTAGTACCAGTAATTTCTCTTATAATTAGTTGATTCTTTAAACTTGAACTGACCTGAAAAATGGATCTTTTCTTACTGATCTGCCTCCATATTTCTTCTCAAAATATTGCAATAAAAAAATCCACAGCACACATTGTAAATAAGGCTAAAACAAACAAATTTTAAAAATTCATTATTAAACTTTTTAGCATTTTCATGTACTATGAAATAAAAGGCAAATAAGTCTGGTTTCTTCTCAAGTCAAAGAACTATTCACACAACACTTTGGGAATCTCATATGATTAAAAAATTGAAGTAATACTAATTCAAAAGGAACTAAGTAATTTACAATATGCAGTACTTCACATTTTCTCAGAATTGCTGAGAATGAAATTTTCCTGAGAAAATGTGAAGTACTTCTTGTAAATTTCATGAGAAAAGTTTATTTCATTGTATGTAACTGTGTATGCAATAATTATTCATATAAACAATTCAATTAACTGAAATAAAACTAAACAAGCCAAGTCTTCTTTTAGCCTATAAGTAATCACAGGTTGTTGTCAAAAGGCATTAATGATAGTATTACCTAAAATGATGACATCGTGAATAAGCAAACAGCATCAAGATGTAAAATCATCTTTCTCCGGATTAATTAGCATTCTTCGATTTTTTTTTGAGACCAGAAATTTAACAAAAAAGCTTTTTTTCTTAATGAAATATATGTGGGAAATTAAAGTATCACTATTCAGAAAGCTTGACCTCAATCTGGTAAGCAGATACTTAAGTAGTCTAACTATCAAACTGCCACATTTCACAGACACTCATTTATTTGGGAATGAAGGAATCAGATAATATTTTAAAATATGCAGTTATAAGGCAAAAGTGTGCTAAAATAACATAAAACTGCAAAGAACTGAATGGATTCTTACCGATAAAACAGCTATTAAAAGCCTGTCCCATGGATTATAACTGCTTTCATTTTTTTGTACATTCTTCCATGAAATCTAACATAAAAATTAAATCATTAAATGTGTTTCACAGGAGAAAATCAAATAATGATTAAAATTAAATAATAAAAATAATAACTAAGTATAATAATAAACATTCCTTTTCTAGCACCAAGTCAGTTCTTATGATTTCATTTATACACATATATGATTTCCTACTATATTTCTGCAAAGCCTTTTTTGGAGTGATGTAAATTCATGCAGTGCTTCCCAAAACATTTTTGTCAATTTAAAGACAGGGACAGCATTAATTAGATGTAGAACTGCGAAGTGATTAGTATATAGCTAATCAGTGGCCCCACCTGTAAGACAGAATCTAATTCTAATCAAGTGACCCAATCTTTTTAGGTACTCATTCTTTAGATGGATTAATAAATTTCCCTCTTTTTTTTACTTTTTAAAAAGTTATTTAAAATTATTTTATTTAATTTTAGTTTTGAACATTCATTTCCACAAGATTTTGAGTTCCAAAATTTTTCCCCTTCTCTACCCTCCCCTCCACCCCAAGATGGTATGCATTCTGATTATCCTTTCCCCCAGGCTGCCCTCCCTTCTATCATACCTATCCCCAACTCTTATCCCCTTCCCTTCTATCTTCCTGTAGGGCAAGCTAGATTTCTATACCCCACTTTCTGTATATATCATTTCCCAGGTGCATGTAAAAACAATTTTTAACATTTGTTTTTAAAACTTTGAATTCCAAATTCTCTCCCTTCTTCTCTCCCCACCCACCTTCATTGAGAAGGCAAGCAATGCAATATAGGTTCTACATGTGTAGTTATGCAAAACACTTCCATAATACATGTTGTGACACTAACAATATTTCCCTCCATCCTATCCTGCCCCCTCATTTATTCTATTTTCTCCTTTGACCCCATCCGTTTTCAAAAGTGTTTGCTTCTGACCACCCCCACCCCCAATCTGCCCTCCCTTCTATCATTCCCCCGCTTATCCCCTTCCTCCCTACTTTCCTGTAGAGTAAGATACCCAATTGAGTGTGTATGTTATTCCCTCCTTAAGTCAAATCCAATGAGAGTAAGGTTCCCTCGTTCCCTTTCACCCTCTCCTTCCCCCCTACTGTAAAAGCTTTTTCTTGCCTCTTTTATGTGAGATAATTTACCTCATTCTATCTCTCCCTTTCTCCTTCTCCCAATATATTCCTCTCTTACTTCTTAATTTTACTTTTTTTAAGATATCATCCCTTCATATTCAACTCACTCTGTCTTTCTGTCTGTCTGTCTCTCTCTCTACGTATATATATATCTATATATATATATATATCTATAAACAGTTCAACTTTAAAAAGTCCTTTATGATTTTTCTTTCCTAATTTCCTTCTTTCGTAAAACCCCCGTAGCCTTTATTTCTTCCCACTCTAATGTTGAATATTCTAACATTCAGACCTGATTTCATATTTTTAAAAAATCTTTAAAATGATGTTCCTTCCTCCTTGTGACAATATTTACTTACCTACAATATGCTAAGCATGACACAACATAAAAAACATGCTCCTTCTCATTAAAGAGCTTCCATTTTAAAGGGGAACTTGTTAAAATTTTGCCAGAGTTATTAACTGGCTATTTTACTAATGTCTAGCCAAAGAAGAGAAAGAACTCCCAATACTGATTAAAGAATCAAATTCCAAGATTTTTCCGGTTTTCATTAAATATATATATATGTATATATACATATGCATGTATATATACATGTATACTGATAATAAACTCACCTTTATAAAACTGATCAGGCACCCTAAGAGTGGGTAGATTGGATTGATTATGCAGAGAGTATAATGAAGGACAGCTGTCACTGTGTGGTATCTCATAAAGAAAGTTATTTCAGTGACTGCAATGGAAACCAAGGCCATCTAAAAAATTGAGAAAATAAATAGAAATATCCTTAGACATTTCAACTACACTCAATTAACTATACTTTCGTCCCATTCTTGATAAAATTGCTGATAAACAGATGTGACAAATGACACAAAAAGGGATGCTACCATAGCACATACTTTACTCTTATGAAGATCTGAATGCATTAAATGACTTTTAGGACTAGAAACATGAGATAACTGAGAATTAACAGACTTTTGTAAAACAAAGTAAAATATAACTTACCACTGAGTAGATAAATGACCAAAACTCTTTAGTATTTAAAACTTTTCTGACGGTGAAAGATGCAACATAGGTAAAAAGAATAACAGATGGTACATAACCAATAAGGCAAAAAACCTGAAGGAAAAAGAGAGGAGCAAGCTTTATGTAAAAAATATCAACAACCAGAAAAATTTATGTGCCACAGAGAATGCCATAGTCATATTTTAAGAGAGCAAAAATATCTACACTTTACACTTACCAAGAAATAGGAACACAAACTTGATAATTTAAGATGAAATCTTGTCACCTTTCTCCTTATCTATTATGGAGAGTACTAGGCTATCATGTTCTTTGATCATCACTATCATTAGTCTACCTTTCCTTTACCCTATGAAATCTGTAGCTTCTCAATAGGACTTTTAAACTAAAAGACAATTACTTCCAACTGAGGGAAAATCTAAACCAATAATCTTATGCTTATGTTAGGTTAGTGCTTTGCAGTTGTCTGAGATTTTCATCATGGAGAGCAGGGATTTGGGGGCTAGGTTTTGCTGTGTAATCTCATTACTGTTGTGGGGAATTATGACTTCCTAAAATAAACCTATATTCAAATGAAATACAAAAGTATATTCCATAGATATATGCAAATGCATTTTCCATTATCTTCATGACTAATACACTTTCACTAACTCAAATAACTGAGAGATAAGTGAATTTATCTGCTTAACATAGGATTATCGGATCTAGAGCTGGAAGATAGTTAAGAGGTCAACTAGTTCAACTCCCCTTATTTTACAGTTGAAGAAACTGAGGCCTGGATGGTAAGTGGCTGAGCTATGATTTTTTAACCAAGTCCAATGTGCTTTCTCCTATACCAGGGGTGGGGAACCTTAAGCAGTGAGGCCATATATGGCCTTCTAGGTCCTCCGTTATGGCCCTTTTTATTGAGTCCAAGTTCTACTGAACAAATCTTCTTATTAAGGGTATTTGTTCTGTGAAGTTTGGATTCAGTCTAAGGGCTGTACTTGAGAACCTTAGAAGGCCATATGTGGCCTCCAGGCTGCAGGTTCCCCACCCCTGTCCTACACCAAATGCACACAGATGCATTATTAATCAAAGTTAGCAGAAAAGCACAAAGTCAGTAAGAAAAAAAAGTCATTGGTAACCTCCAAAAGAAAATAAGACTTCCAATGCAAGTCTGTGATACTGAATAAGTCGTGTGACTACTTTCATTTCCTCCTCCATAATATAATATAATGTAATTAACTTTATCAGTACATTAATTGTTGATATCAAATTCACCTTTAAAAAACCTGGAATTTTATTTGCAGTTTGGAGTAAATTACTTAAGTGTTCCTCCTGCTCCTCCATGAAAATCTAGCCTTAGGCAAAACTATCAAACAGTTCAAGTTTGTTTTTAATCCTCCTGCCTTCCTTTCCTAAGTCTTTTTCTTCCAAAATTCCTCTCATATAAGTCTTTTCACACCTGTGCATATCAGACAACTTTACCCTTTTGTTCTATTTGCTATATTATTTTTCCTCCCACTATAAAAAAATTCATATAGTAGTTGACATTTGTAGGGCCATTATCTTTTGGGCAGGACCTATGACTTCATTCTCCCAGTGAGGAAACCTTATTCTCCCAATACAGGTTAGAAGTTACTCTGCTCAAGTTGTCTGGGACTAAAGAGATTAAATAACTTGCCCATAGTCTCCCAGCCAATAAATAAACCCAGGGCTTGAATGCTAGTCTTCTGGACTGTTAGGCCTCTGTCCACTATACTGTACTGCTTCTCATATAGTCGAGGTTTGAAAATACCTTTATATACGTTAGCTCTCAACAGAAAGGCAGCATGGCAGGGTAGACAGCCAGCGAGACCTACATTCAAGTCTCGCCTCTGACACAGACTAACTATGTGCCAGCAAAGTCACATAACCGGTCAGGACTCTAGGAAATTCTCTAAGATTGCAAAGCTGCAGGGAAAGTGCTGAATTGCAGTGGTAGAGAGAATTTCCTCATCTGAAAGTTCCCAAAACAATAAAATCACGGTCCAATCCTAACCCTGCCCCTCTAAAGTATGCAATACAGATATTAGTTTCCATGCGCTACAAATGAGGACACAGGGAGCCAAGCCGATATGGCTAGTAAGAGCTGGAGCTGAATGTGAACCCAGCTCCCTCCTGACTCAAAGTCCAGCATTCTTTCCTCTAAACTTCAGTGTCTAATTTTTTCAAACATTAGTGTAAATTTAAACCATCTGAATACTTTGCATTTTAAACCTTATTTTATTATGAAATGATGGGCTTTGCAGCAGGTGAGATACATTTCAAAAAGCAGGAGAAGAGATACAGGAAACCACTCACCCCTATAATCATAAAGTATAAGTTAACTACTAAAAGAGAAGGTGATTATCCTTGATAATCATTTTGTAGTACTATAAAATATGACCACTTCTTAAATAGCATACATTACTACCTAATAGTATGTAGTGGTATGCTAGGAACTATGTAAGAAAAACTACATAGCCCTAGCTCCCTCTTGCTTGCTCTCAAGCAATTTACAGTGATGATTATTATTTCAACTCCTCGAAATCTCAATACCCCAATACTGGCTCTGCTAACTGATAATGGACAGGATATTTTATAGATTTGGTTATTAAAAGAGAATAATTTTAAATCCTGCACTAAAATCCACCCACTAGTGACCTTGTGCTTTCAAAGGAACATAATTTTAGTAAGATTTGCCAAGCTATGGGGGGGGGGGGGCCAAAATGGCGACTGGAAAGCAGTAACTGGCGTGAGCACCCCACCAAGTCCCTCCAAAAACCTATAAAAACATGGCTCTGAACCAATTCTAGAACTGCAAAACCCACAAAGTGGCAGAGGGAAGCAGGGTTCCAGCCCAAGACAGCCTGGATGGTCTCGGGGTAAGGTCTGTCCTGCACGGAACTCCCAGCTCCCAGCGAGGCGCAGCGCGGCAGACCGCGGACCAACGGACCAGGAGTAGAGCGGAGAGTGCCCTAGCATGCTGAATTACTGAGCTGGGGCATGTACCAGACCTCACAACCCACAAACAGCAAAGACAACACAGAAGGTTAGTGGCAAAAGCTGCGGGACGAGACAGAGTTTGCGGTTCGACTACCACCCCCGGGACAACGGAGGCGGGGCAGCTTTAGAAATTCAGCTGCAGTTGCTTCTGGCCCCAGGC
>JAQQSZ010007943.1:0-13173 GCA_028646595.1 Phalanger gymnotis | reverse complement strand
GCTTAAAGGATGTCTGAGATTATGATTCTGTTTGCTTGTTCAGGTTTTATGACATTGAAGGAAGCATTGGGATTATGAATCTATCTTTTCTTTAACTTTTATGGCCTAAGAGAGACGGGCAAGATCGCAATGTAAAAGAATTATTTCTTTGTCACACTGATGTAATATTCCCTATAAGAAGCCTGGTTAGAATCCTAATGATCGTTTGGGTTTTCTCTGCTTGAGTGTAATAATAAAAACAGGGTTTTTATCTCTCCAATTTCTGCATTGTGGTGAATATATTTGGACCTCAACCATCTACCACATGTTTTTCCCCATAGCAATGTGATGATGAATTAAATTAAATTATATTATAATGTAGGCGAAACCATTTGACTTGACATCAGAAGAGCTTGGGTCATGTCTCACTTCAGATCCTGACTAGTAGTGTGTCTCTTTTCCAACTGCTTCACCTTGAAGATCCTCAGTTTTCTTGCCTGTAAAATGGAAGTAACACTTATGCTATCTCACAGGGTTATTGTGGTAAAAGCACTTTGTAAACTTTGAAGAAGTCTGTAAAAGTTAGGTATTATTTTGTCTCATTTTATGTCTTTTGCTTTTATATATCCTTAATTTCTGAATATATTTCCATTCCCCTGGTAGCCATCTATTGTAACAAAGAACAAACAAAAAAAGAAAAAAAAACAATTCAGCAAAACCAACATATAAACTATGTCTGAAAATGTATGTAATATTCGATAACTATAGTTCCTACCATTTGAAAGAAGGAAGGAAGGTACATTTTTTTCATTTCTTTTCTAGGGCAAAGTCTAACATTCACTTTCATTTTTTTGTTTTTTCCCTTTTACACTATTGTAGTTATTGTGTGTATTGTCTGCCTGGTTCCGCTTATTTTATTCTGTATTGGTTCATTGAAGTCATGCCATGCTTCTCTGATTTATTCGTATTTGTCATTTCTTATGGCACAGTGATATCCCATTACATTCCTCTAACACAATTGGATAAAACAATTCTCCGATCATTGAACATCTACTTTGTTTCTAGTTCTTTGTTAGCACTAAAAATGCTGCTAGGAATATTTTGGTAAATATAAAATCTTCCTTTCTATACTTGATTTCCTTGGACTTAGTGGTGTGGATATTTTAATCAAAAGATGAGCTATTATTATTAATGGATTATTATCGACTGGAAGAAGAATTTCCAGTGGAGTGCCCCATGGAGCTGTCCTTGGTTGGCCCTGTGGTGTCCACCATATTTATCAATATCTTGGACTAAGACCCAGCTAGCATTCACAGAAAATCTGAAGATAAGACACATCTAGGGGGGGATGGTTAATGCTATCAGAATCAGTATTTTTAATGACCTCAGCAGGCTAGAACCATGGGGTCAAGAACAATAAGGTGATTTTGTTAGACTGGGTGATCTGATTGGTAGAAGGCACTCCCAATGAAGATACTCATTCTACCAGTACAAATTGGTACAAGTTATATAATTTATGCTTAGTTGCCTGAGATACACTGAGAGGTTAAGAGAATTGCTTAGGGCACACAGCCAGTGTGTATCAGAGGCAGGGCTTGAACTCATATTTCCCTATTCAAATATTTGAAAGGATATGTCTTTCTGAGTCCGTGGTTGGCTCACTTTGTTCTATGCCATACTGTCAAGATGAAATTTATTAGGGATGGAGACAAGTACTATATTTGGATTTTAAAAGTCAATAACTAACTAAGTAGAAGATCGGGGAGGTATTCCTATAAGACGCTTTATATGGAAAAAGTATAGGCATTTTTAATAGACTCCAAGCTCAATTTAACAGGATGATGTGACAGCCCCAAATGCTAATGGAATTGTAGATTGCATTAGAAGATACATAGTGTCCAGAATAAGAGGGTACCGTATTCTTTTCTGGTCAGATGTCCTCTGGAGTATTGATTGCTGGCCTGGGCATCATGAAGAATATTGAAAGGATGGAGTGAGTCCAGAGAAGGATGACTACAGATATAAAGTGACTGGAGACCATTTGTCATGGCAGGTAGTTAGTTTGGGTAAGAGAAGACTAGGGGGTTATGATAACTCTCTTCAAGTATTAAAAATTCTGCTTGGCCTCAGAGGACAGAACCAAGAGTGATGAGTGAAGATTGTAGAAGTAAATTTAAACTTGATATCAGGAGACACTTCTAATCATTAAAACTATTTAAAAATGAAATGGGCTATCTCAGGAAGGTGTGAGTTCCCTTAGTTGGAGATATATTTAGGCAGTTAGATGGTGAAGTGGAAATTAGTAGTAATTAGAAGTTGGGAAGACCTGAATTCAAATCCTGCCTCTGATACTTTATAACTGTGTGACCCTGGGCAAGTCATTTACTCTCTCAGTTTCAGTTTCCTTTTTTGTAAACTGGGACCTACCTCTTGTACCTACCTCCCAGGGTTGTCCTAAGGATCAAATGAGATAGCCTATGTAAAATGCTTTTCAGACCTGGAAGTGCTATATACATGCTACCTATTATTATCTCCCTCTTCTGAATGACTGATCATTGAGAGTATTGGAGAGGAGATTCTGGTTCAGGATGTTAAACTAGTTGACTTTTAGGGCTCCTTCCAACTTCGAGATTCTGGGATCTGTCAAATGGGGGCAATCATATTTATGCTCTCTACTTCATAGGGTTGTTGGAATGAAAATGCTTTGTAAACCTCAAAGCTCTATAGAAATGCGAGCTAGTGCTCTTTAACTCTCTAACTTTACTGAAGATCATAATTATTATGTTCAGGGAGCATCCCACTGCTCCCATTTGACTTCAGGCTGTATTTTCATGGCCCAATTGAAAGTAAGTGACTCATACATTCTGGTCATAGGAGGCTGTCTCATGACTAACCACACAGACATCTATTGAAGCAAATGATCAGTTGGCTGTCTACAAACTCGCAGCTCAGTGATGTCTTTAGCCATGTGTCTTGCCTTTCCTGGCAAAAAAAAATGGTCCTGTAATTGCATGGGATTAGAGAGACGGTATGATCGAGTGGAAAGGGTCCTGGACCTGGAGACCGGAGAAACCTGAATTCAAATGTCAGCTCTGACACTTACTAGTTATTTGGTTTTGCACTTTAGTTTCCTATCTGTAAAATGGGAATCATTCCACTTGTAATGAGAAGCATCATGGTGTATTGGATAGAGGGCAAGCTGTGGAGTTAGGAAGACCGAGATTTAAGTCCTTCACCTGGAACGTTCTAACTATGTGACTATAATCAAGTTATTTAACCCGTCAGTGCCCCAGTTGACTCTTTAACACTGTAAGTTACAGGCAACTTGTAGATGTATATCTAAGGAGGGATTTTCTTCATCTGGAAGTCCTCCGCTGATAAAATTTCAGATCTAGACTTATTTAGAACAAAACCAAACCAAACCCACGTGTAATATCTACCTGACAGGGCTGGTCAGTGGAAAGTGCTAGATAAGTGTGAATTATATTGATCTTGAGAGTTTGAAGGGAAGGGATGTAGGGGAGAGAGAGGGGGGGAGAGAGAGGGGGAGAGAGAGAGGGGGAGAGAGAGAGAGGGAGAGAGAGACCCAAGGAATGGAAATGACTTGGCCAGCTAAGGCTGCTACAAATACAAAGAGGAATAGCTGACACTTACATAGTGGTTTTGAGTTTGTAAATTACTTGAGTTCTCTCACTGAGCCTCTTAACTCTGAGGTAGGTAGTATTATTGCTGCCATTTAATAAATGAAAAATCAGGTTCAGAGAGATTAAGGAGATGGATTGCTCTGGGTCAGACTGAGGCCAGAGTCATAGGATCATAGATATGATGGAAAGGCATGGAGTCCAATGCCCTCATTTAGCAAATGTAACAGCAATTTGACAGAGCCCCCTTACAAGGGGGGAGTTAACTGTGCTGAAGACCTCATGGAGAAAAGTAGTTTATGCCCTCCAAGAGCATGCTGGGTTTTGTAGTTTTGGCTCAACTCTCTAGCCACAAAATCCTCCCCAGGTAGGGTCTTACGTGTGAGTCCTGGGTTCCAGGTTTGAGTAGTCTGTGGAGTTGTGGCTGCTTGCTCAGGACTTCTTAGCTAGCAAGATGAACCCCAGGAGGACCTAAACTACTTCCCCCATGAGGTTCTACCTGCAGGCATCTGTCAAACCACTGTTATATAGATAGGGAAACCTAGGCACAGAAAGTAGCAACATTTATATAATGCCCACTGTGTGCCAGGCACCATGCTGAGGGCTTTACAAATATCATCACATGTGAACCTCACAACAATTCTGGAAGTTAGGTGCTATTATTATCCCCATTTTACAGATGAGAAAACTGAAGCTAACAGAGCTTAAGTGACTTCTCTATGGTCATACAGCTAGTGAGCGTCTGCGGCAGCATTTGAACCCAGCCTTTTCTGGATTCAGACCTAGCATTCCACGCATGATGGTGGATTGACTGCCTCTGACTGGAACCTTCTGCCTTCTAATATCCTTTCCTTTGTGTGAAAGCAGTGAAGACTGCCTAATGCTAGAGAGCTGACCTTATCAAGGAGTTCAGTGACTCTTTGGTGATTCAGAAGATACTTCAGAGTCACACTTGCAGACAAAAAATCAGAGAATGTTCCAGCTGAGAGGAGTCTTGGAGATCTAGTTGATTGAGAGTGCTAGGTAACAGACCTTAATGTATCACACTGCTCTCTGCATTGCTACAAATGCTCCACTCTTGACTGCAGGCAAAGTAAAAATATATTATGTGTGTTTTCTAGACATTATGAAAGCACATTGTTCATCCACCTCCTGGCACACGTCTTGAATGCTGCATAGGGGTGCTCTTGGCACTTGGATGGGAGCCCACAGTTGCATTTTAAGCGGGATGTCTGACGTTTGAGAAGAATTCAGTGAGGTGACTGTCTGGGAATATTGCCTTTTCCCCCTTACCTTGGAAGTCTGTCCAGACTGGAGGTTGGGCAGGGGGGAGGAATCTCAGGGCATCTCTAGATGGCAAAGAACACTAAGACAATTTGATGAGACATAAGGCCTGACTGGGAATGACTATCTCTGAAAGGAAGCATTTCAAGGATTCTAAACCAATAAACTCCAATTTAGGCTGTTCACTTTTGCTTGACAGCATCAAATAATTTTGCAACCAGGAAGAGGAATAATTTGGGCGCCTGATGACAAATTACCGTCAGAATTTCAGGCAATAAAAACCTCAGAGTTTCCTTTATATTGGTTCTGAGCAGACTTTCAGATCAGAGAAATATATGAGAGTCAGAGCCACTGCAGCATAACTCCTGAAATAATGGGGAATCCAATCATCGGGGTTGTATGTAGGGATTTTGTACCAATAATAACAATGATAGCTGACATTTACATAACACATGAACGCTTGGAAAACACTTTGCATATCTAACCTTGAGGAACTGCTGCTACCCCACGGGGGCTAGGGTGCTGTGCCCACTCCCTTTTCTGTATCCAGACATGTAGCCTGGAATGGGGTCAGCCCTGGGGGAGCCTGAACTCTGACGAGAAGGGTTAGAATCCTTCTTCTCACACTTTCCAGTTCATTAAATCCTGAAGCCGGTGCCATGGGGACAGTTTTACATAGAGATTAGATTATGGCCATGTCTAGGGTTTCCTCCAAAAGGGAGGGAGTAAATAGGTATTCAATGTACACTATAAATAAGGCGTGAGACAGATAATTTATTCCTATATGCAGAAGAAGTGTTAAACATAAAAGTTTCACATTGTATGGTAAGAGAATAAATTAAAATGGGGTCCAGTAACATAGCTACTGTTATAATCTTCTGGCAGTCTGAGACTTAAATTTCATCAGAACATAAAGCGTTCGCTGGCATTTTACATTTTTATTCCCATTTTATAGTGCCCAAACATCCCCCAGTTCATGTTTACTGGGAAAATGGCTAGGTTTGGGCCAGTCCCCTGGTTGGTAGTCTTCCTCCCCAAGAGCTCTGGTGTAGTTGCCAGGCACTTTCCCCTTCCACCATTCAGCTCCAACCTCATGGAACCCAAGACCTCTCAAAGTCTACCTACAATCCTGGACTCTTCCATCTCATTAATCTGATATCAAAAAAGGACAAACACAGGATAGCCAGCTGAAACCCAGGCTCAGGCTTGCCCAGGTAGGTCATGGACTTTGGATGTCACTTATTCATGGTCACATGGAGTCCACAATGGGGTTAGGAGTAACCTGGCCCTTCTCCCATTCCCTTCTTGGGAAGCAGCTCAAACAGTCTGGATACAATTTAGCCTGGAAAGAAAGACAGAGCCTTGAGGGGTCGGTTGCTTCTTTTTATACCTCCACTGAATCATCAGCTTTCTTGGGGGAGTATAAATAGCAGTTGTTTCTGTTCTGGCCAGAAGCTTTGAGGGTCTCCCCCTCCCAGACTGATTCTTTTGTGGAAGCAAACTAGGCCATCTTTTGCCTTGGTTTTTACTTAGCCTTTAATTACAGAATGGGCGTTGTCTCAGACAAACTGAGACCTGGGAAACACCTTAGCTTTAAAAGGCCGAGGTCTCCCACTGGATCCTAGGCCATCCTTAGTTGTCTTGACCTGTGCCTTGCCACTGGACTCTGATGATTCTGGAGGAGAGAATGAGGCTGATGACTTTGCATAGTTCTGCCTCACTTCAATCCAAATCACTTGCAAGTCAAGACCTCACCCTCCTGGTGTCATTGGTCCTCTTTGACAATGAAAGATGAACAGCAACTTTCCTGAGTCTACAGATAATAAGGGGACTCTTTGTCACCTCAGAGTCCTTTAACCGTGAGTCAAACATGATGAGAAGTGAGCCCCACAGTTCTTATGTGGTTGGCCAAACCAGAACTGGCAATGTTGGGCATGTACCATGGGATGGTGCCTACAGGCTAATTCATCCTTGAAACACATTCTTTATCTCATTGGAGACAACATGGTGACTAGAAGAAATTGCAAGTATTCTCTGGGCTTTCCCTCTGCCCTCCTTATACCAAGATCTACTTCTCATCTACACAGTGTCCTCCAATGCCTTGACTCCTTAGTCTTCTCATGGGCCATCACTACTCCACTAGTGGCTCTCTCTTTTTTCCCCCACCTTGACCCCTTGGTGAACCAGTTCAATGCTACTTTGTCCTCTTCTCTTGAGTCCCTGGCCCACTTATCATATTGCCAATTGTGCCTAGCCAAGCTTCAATCTTGGACCACTACCACTGTTCACCTCCTTCACTTCTACTTGGGTGGTGCTAAATGAAAGTGGAGAAAATCACACAACTGTTCTGATTGAGTCTACTACAAATTTATGTTACACAGCCTCAACTGGGCCCTCACTGCTGCTAGGCAATCTTTCTACACCTCCCTTATCAATTTGCTATCCCTCTCTCTGCAGCGGCTTTTCCAAACCTTTATATCCTGCCTCAAACCTCTCATGCCTCTGCCTCCCCCCATCCTCTCTGCTGAGAATATTTTACAGGAAAAAATCAGGGTCTTTTGCTGTGAGCTCCCTTGTTTCCCTTCTTCCTCACCTCTTTTGCTGTGAGCTCCCTTGTTTCCCTTCTTCCTCACCTCTTTTGCTGTGAGCTCCTTTGTTTCCCTTCTTCCTCACCTCTTTTGCTGCGAGCTCCTTTGTTTCCCTTCTTCCTCACCTCATATCACTTAGATGCTTTCTGTACACAATCTCCTCTTTCACTCCTGACTCACACAAAGAGGTGGCCCTACTTCTTGCTAAGGCAGACCCCTCTAACCTGTAAGTGATCCCATCTCCCTTTATCATCCCAATTCTATCGCTTATCCACAATCTCTCTGTGGACTGAAACATGCTGTCGCCTCTCCCATCCTCAAAAAATCCTCACGTGATTCTTCTATCACTGCTAATGATCATTTCAAATCTCTTCTCCCCTTTGTGGCTAACTTCCTTGAAAAGGCCTTCTAAAATGTGTGCCTCCAATTTTCTCCTCTCATTTTTATTCTTGACGCCATATAAACTGGTTTCAAACCTCATTATTCTCTTGAAACTGCTCTTTCCAAAGCCATCAATGATCTCTTAATGGCCAAACCAGTGGCCTTTTCTCAGTTCTCATTCTTCTGCAGCCTTTGACATGGTTGGTCACCTTCTTCTCTTTGTGGCTCTCTTTATTCTAGATTTTGGGGACGCCCCTTTCTCCTAGTCCTCCTACTTATCAGACCATTCCTCAGTCTCTTTGGCTAGGTCCTCGTCCAGGTCATGCCCTCTAACCATAGGCGTCTCAAAGGGCTTTGTCCTGGGCTCTCTTCCCTTCCCCTCTATACAACTTCACTTGGGGATCTCATCGGCTCTCATAGATTTAATATCACCTCTATGCTGATAATTCTTAAATCTGCCTATCCTTTCCTAACCTCTTTGCTAACCAGTCTTACATCTCCAGCTGCTTTTCAGACATCTCATACTAGATATCCAGTGTCATCTTAAACTCAAGATGTCCAAAACTGAACTCTATCATTTCCCTTAAGCCCTCCCCTCTCCCCATTTTCCTTAGTATTATAGAGGCAACACCACCCTCCCTGTTCCTCAGGCTTACAACCTGAGAGTGATCCTGGATTCCTCATTATCTCTAATCCCCCCCCCCCAAGCTGTTTCCAGGGACTGTCAATTTCTCCCTTGTAACCTCTCTTGAATAAGCCCCCTCTGTCCTCTGGCACTGCCACCCCTGCAGAGTAAGTCCTCATCACCTAGGCCTTGGTTATTATAATACTCCACTGATGTTTACATTGCCCCAGACTGCTGAGAATAGACCTCTTGTAGATCAATATGCAAAGCAGGGATATTGATGGAGGAATTCAAAGGTCCCTTTCTCTTGGTCCTTTAAGAAACTAATCAGGCAGTAATAGCCTTAGCCCAAAGCTCTAATGTCAACAGTGTGATAGTGGAAATTGGAAATTATCCTATAATTATTGAGCATTTGTCTATTGTGCAGATAATTGCAAGTTTTTTCCCCCTGCTCTTTATTTAGAACTATGGAATTATAGCTAGAATCTTAAGAAGGATGTTGTTTGGCCAAGTCATTGGAGGCCTCCTGGTGGAAGGAGGCAGTATGGCTCAGTGAAGAGAATGATGGCTTTGGAATCCAAGTGCCTGGGTTTGAATTCTGGCTGTTGCCTTAACCTCTGTCACACAAGGGAAATCATTTAATGGCTCTGGGCCTCAGTTTTCCCATCTGTAAAATTAGGGGGTTGGATTATATGACTGATAAAGGTCTTTCCATCTCTAAATCTATGTTCCTATGAAGGTTTAATTTCTCTCTGTGATAGGTCCAGTGTTTCTCTGAAACAACTTCTTTCTGCTCACCCACAACATAGGGAGGCTTTACCTAAAAGAAGATGAAGCTAACTGATTGGCCTTGGCTCCCTGACAGAGCTTCTTGGTCATCGAGGGGAATAAAAATTAAAAATTAAATTGTATCTGGTTATGAGGCCGTATTTTAAGAAAAAACATTACAAACTATGGCACGTCCAAAGGAGAAACTAAGATGGTGAAGAGACTTGAAAGAATGGTATATAAGGATTAATTAATTCAATTCAATAAGCACTTAGTCCCTAGCATATATAGACAATACTATTCCTTACATGGTTTAGTAACACTGACTAATTTGGCCCCTGCTGCCGGAAGGCCTTGTGTATTATAATTTACCCCTTCACCAGGGGTTCTCTGGTACTCTTAAGGGGCTTGGTGGGGGGTGGTCTAGGCTCTCTGCCAATGGCTCCAGCTCCTACCAATGGTCATCCCTCAAGTGTGTGTGGGAATCTGAGTTCCATTTAGACACTCATAGTCATATTAGCTTTTACACAAGAATATTTACCTCAAAGGTATACAAACATGCTTTCCAATACATGAGAGGAATATTGCTCTCCACCCCAGTCTTTGGGGAGGGGGAGGAGATTAGTTTCACAGCTTAGTTCTCTTCCTATATAGCACGGAATCATTTCAAGATCCCAACCCTGCTTTGGACTCAAGTGCCAGGCACCCTGGTTTCTCAAGGCCAGGCTGCAACATCCTGCCTGGAATTCTGGCTCCAAGGTCAACATAGCTCATCTGTGGCTATGCCTAGAAACTGAGAATATGAAATGAAACAGAACAGAACAAATACCCCAGGCCTGTCTCTCAGAACCACAGAGTAAAAGGTAGAGTGGAGAAAGGTTCCCCCCCATCCCTACCTTCTCCATCACTTGTTCAATTCATGGCACCTTTTAAGTGGGTGAACTGTGATCATCACCCTCTGGAGGTAGCAGGAGAACAAGCAAGAGAACGAGAAAGTTTGGTCTGGTAGTTTTAAAGATAAGGGTCTGCTCTGGCTATGCAGCCAACAGAAGGAGGCCACTCCCATCCACATGGTGGGAGAAGGCAGAGAAGCAGGTAGCCTCCATTTTGGTTGATCTGGGCCTACTCAAAGCTCCCCATTACATAGCTAGAGATGGGATACTCTGGCCCATACTCTTTAGAGAGGGGAAAGAGGATCAGAAGCAGTGTTTTGCTGTTTTTAATCAAGCTTTCATTAAGTACCCACTGTGTACCAGGAACAATAATGGGAGCTGGAACCAAAATAGAGACAAAAACAAGGCAGTCCCTGCTCTCAAGGAACTAATATTCTTAACCAAATGCATTTCTTCCTATGGAAGAATTAATTGCACATTTTCACCCTGAAATAGAAAGGTCCTTCATACCCAGCCTAAAGCCTCATTCACATCTAAATTCACATAGGTTCTCATTCCACTGATGAAAGTAGAGATCAGAAAAGACATCTGTTGATTCCGGTTTCCATGATGAAAAAATGCTATCCACCTCCAAAGAGAGAACTGATGAACTCTGAGTGCAAATTGAAGTATCATTTTCTCACTTTATCTTTCTTGCTTTTTAAAAAATATATAACTAATATAGAAATGTGTTTTGCATGATTTCACATGTATAATTGATATCATATTGCTTGCCCTCTAAGTGGGTGGGTGAGGATGAGAGAGCAAGGGAATTTGGAATGAAAGTTTAAAAAGAAAAGAATGTTAAAAATAATTAGAAATTTTTTGAAAAAGTTTAAAAAAAAGAAAAGGTTATCTGTGTGTCTAAGCCTAGCAAGTCATGTGGCCTTCCAGCCTGGGCCTGGAAGGCCCCAAGGTCAGAATTAGTTACAGTCTATATCAGGAAAGCAGGGAAGGTTTCCTGAAATAACCTAGAGAAAAAAAGGTGGCAAACCAGAAAGAGATACTGACTTGGTTTGCTATAAAAGTTTTTAGAGGTCAGCAATACTTGAATTGACTTTTCTTGGTTTTGTGATGAATCGAGGTCAGCGCAACTCTCAAATTAATGGACACAGGTGTTTCTCCTTCAAAGATTATGATGTTGGGGCCAAAGCCTTCTGCCTTCATCTTCTTCTGGTACCCCTCCCTTCTTTGCAATCTATTTATACAATATATGCCAAGTCTGCCTCTGAGAGCATAAAACTAATTTGTAAGACCTCATTATTTTTATTGTTTATTGACTAAAAAAGCAGTTGGAAGTTGGAATCAGTGAAGCAAAATACTGCCTTATAGGCTCCTCTGCAACTAAATATCTCCCATGAATTTAAGAAAGAAAACCATACATGTGCAACAGGATCCCAAACTGTCACCTTAGGAATTTGTCCAATGTGATGGTCAGAACTCTACCTACAATGATGTTCTGAGCCCCAACCAGTGATTCTGCCATAAGATTAGTTAGAATGTATCACATGACCTCATAGCAAGAAAGAAGTCGCTTAAATTAGAAAGCATTGTGATATCAAGAGGCAACAAATAGTATGAAATATGTAAAAATCACTGTTCCAAGCAGCCCACATCGAGGCTATCACTAGCAGTTTTGGTGGTTTGAATAAACAGCACAGAGTGTTTGTTTAGGGACAAGGAGAGCTAATCTTGCCTCCTGCCCTCAACTTTGAAATTCATGATGTGATAATAAGAAAGGAAGTGAGATGCTTAGGGAGGGAAACACCTAGATATCACAACATGGTAGGCAGACAGAGAAGCCACATAACCTAGAGGCCACTTCTGGGGAGACAGGAAGGAGAGAGGGACCCCGCTTCTCGAAGGCATTCACCTGGGTTGCAGCTGCCAGGCGAAGGATACCATCTGGTGGCTTCCAATTTTAACTAATTATTCTTGCTAACTAGGTGCTAAGTTTGGTTGTTTTTGTACTTCTGAAGGAGTGAAAGTGAAAAGTGCTGTCAAAATAGAAATGTAACAAATAAACTTGAACAATATTTTTAAATTGTGATTTAAGATATTTACAATCTATGTTTTAGTGCCTCAGGACAAAAATCTCAGGTTTTTTGTTCAGTCGTGTCGGACTCTTCGGGTTTCCTTGGCAAAGACACTAAAGTGGTTGGCCATTTCATTCTCCAGCTCATCTTACAGATGAGGAAACTGAGGCAAACGGGGTCACACAGCAAATAAGTGTCTTAGGACAGATGTGAACACAGGAAGGTGAGCCTTCCTGACTCCAGGAGTCAGGCACTATGATGCCACCTCTAGCTGTCCTGTAGTTACACCTCTGTCTACAATACCAGCTCCTGGGCCTCTGGTGGTTAAGGTTATGAGTACTGTGTCTTTGGCCAGGTGCCCTAATTGACCTATTCTTTGGGATTAGGGGTTAGTGTGCTAGCTTTCTGTCACAAGTGACCACAAAAGGAGCTCTATCTTAGTGCACAGGCTGGTGGTATTTCTTGTTACTATCCTGTTCTTCTGCAGGCATGGCAGCAAGACTACGATAAATCTTCCTAGTCTGGCACCATAATGGGGAGCAGGGGAAGGGAACAAGCTTATGTGGCATCCACTATGTGCCAAGTACTGTGCTAAGTGTTTTACAAATGCCACAATGTTGATCCTTTTAGCAACCTTATGAAATAGGCACACATTCTGTAGTCAAGGAAACTGAGGCAGATAGTTTGTCTAGAGTCACACAGTTAGGAACTCTCTGCGGTTGGATCTGAATTCAGATCTTCCTGACTTCAGGCCCAGCGCTGTGCCACCTGGCTGCCATGTTCAGCCCTGAATTTTATCAACAGTAATAGGAAAAAATCAGTAACTACAACATCCTGGTCATTTGTAGTGGGATCCACAGGGTACCTCTGCCATGTGGTCATTTCTCTTTTTTTTTCCTCATCTCCATTTTCTTCTTCCTGCTCAGTCTCTCTCTCTCT
>JAQQSZ010007942.1:0-13173 GCA_028646595.1 Phalanger gymnotis | reverse complement strand
GAATGCCTTGAAAGGCAGAATTAGCCAAATGGAAAAGGAGGTCCAAAAGACCACTGAAGAAAATACCACCTTAAAAATTAGATTGGAGCAAGTGGAAGCTAGTGACTTGATGAGAAATCAAGATATTATCAAACAGAAGCTCAAGTTAATTGCTTTGTGAGAATAATGTTGTGATTTTACTAATTAGCCTGAAAGTTTCAGAACATAACTCTTTAATATATATATCTTAGCACCCAGGGTTCTAAAATAAAAAGAAATATTTATAATATATTAGCTGTGAGAAAGATCATAGCCAAAGGTGACTTCAACTCTCAATGCAATTTTTGACTTTTCAATTTTGGAAAAATAAGCCCACCATTCGGTTCTCTCAACACCAAAGTCTCTTCTCAGGAAAAGATTCAAGAATTCTACTTGTATTTCTTTACAAGATGAGAGTCAAACTTAGTTCTTTCTGAAAATAAGTTCTCTAAGACCTTTCTTTCTTTCCTCTCCCAGTCTTTTTTTAGCCATCACAAAATACATTTTTAAAAACTGTTCATACTCATTCCTCCCTTTTCTCACATCTCACTATCTTCTTAAACTCTTCCGACTCCTTACAACTTAGCTTCTAATCTCTCTGTATCAGTAAGGCAAGATTCATGACCTCGAAGATGACCACAAACAGGCCCGTATAGTTTGGAATCACAAAGTATAAGGGATTCTCTAGGTAGAAGGCAGGGGAATTATAACATTTATTTAGACACCGGAGGATCAGATCCCAAAACCAATAATTCCAATTTGACATGGCAACAATTGTATTCCAAAACCAGCATGTCTACCTCAATGTAACAACGAGGAAATTATAACACAGTATTATAGCAAAGAACCCACTCATCTTATAACCTTCTTCCCCGCCTCCCCACACTGGGGCCTCCCCATAAACACTCAGAATCCCAATTGTTTACTTGCCTGCATTCTCTCCCCTCTCAGTTCTCTGGTCTCTGAAGCTCCCTGGTTTTCACTCTCTGCTCCACATTCTCTCTGCAGCTCTGTCATCTCGGAGTTCTTCTCCTCCTTGGGCCGAATTCTGAATTCTGACCTTACAATGGCTACCTTCTGGATATGTGTGTGTGTACATACATACACACACACACACACACACACACACATTCTTTCTAGGGCCCGAGGGCTTTATGCCCAATGAGGGAAAGGGTGTAGGCCTGGGGTTTAATACTTAATAAGTAAAGGGTGTAGGCCTGCCTACAAACAAACCTCTAATCAAGCTTCCCTTAACTGGCCCAACCTGAGGCCTATTGGATGGGGGGGAGACATGGGGGAGATCTTTAATCACTGATTGGCATCACACTCTTTCCTCATCTGAAACTGCCTACCAATAATCTCTTAATTGCTAAATCCAATGGCCTTTTCTTAGTTTTTAAAATCTTTTTTTACGTCTCTTCAGTGTTTGACCCTTTTGATTAACCCTCCTTCTAAATATGCTTTTCTTCCTGAGATTTCATGATTTTCCTTTCTCCTGTTTCTCCTTTTGCCTAACTCATCCTTCTCAATATTCTTTGTTGAGTCATCATCTATGATCCCTGTGTAACTTCTGCCCTAAGGCTCTTACCAAGGTCCTCTTTTGTCTTTACATTCATTTAATTAGCTCTAATGGGTTCAATGATCATTTCTATATAGATCACTCCCAGGTTTATATAACCAAGCCCTTAACTCTCACTTTACATTTTCACGCTCTGCCTGTCTGCTAGAAAACTCCACCTAGATATTCTACACGCACTTTAAACTCAATCCCTCAAAAACAGAGGCAACCACTGCATATTGAATGAAGTGAGGAAGACCTAGGTTAAAGTCCTTCCTCAGATCCTTACTAGCTGTGTGACTCAGGACAAATTATTTAAGAGCTTTTAGACTCAGTTTCCTCATCTACAAAAAAGGGGACAATAATAACACCTCCCTCATAAAATTGTTATGAGGAATAAATTAGATACACATGTAAGATGCTTTGCAAACCTTAAACACTGTATACATATTAGCTGCTACTTTCTTGAAACCCATTCTTCTTTCTGACTTCCTCTTTTCTATCTTTTCAGTCACCCACCTTTACAATCACAGATTACTCTCACTCCCCTTCTAAACCTATAGCCAATCAATTGCTAAATATTATTGATTTTTTTTCTCCAGATCTCTCATATCCATTCCATTGTCTTCACTCACAAGGTCACTACACTAGTTCAGGTCCATTGTACCTCTTGAGGAGCAAAATGATAACTTTAAGGTTCTGGGGTTGTAATAGTAATTAAGGTGGGATTTTTTGCTGTTGACCTTTAATGATTCTGGCCTTTGTTTGAAGGGGGCCGATAAAGTGGGATGTTTTTGTATTTCTCAGCATTGAGACAATTGGGAGTCATTGATTTGTATCTGATGTGATATTGAGAGTAGGGAACTTCTCCACCCCCAGCCTGGGTGAGGTTGGGTCCTTGGGGCCCTGAACAGGATATATAAGCTCAAAGGTTGGCGTTGTCTCTCATAGCTCTTAGCCACAGCAGGAGTGGAGTGTGACTCTGGGCCAGCTGTTGTAATGAGCTCCCTGGCTGAAAACTCAGATATTGATAACTACAAATTGTCTTTGGTCTGTAATTCAGGGTGCTGGCTTTTTCCCCTGAACTAGGTGGATGTTATCTGTATGCTGGATTAAAGGAAGATTGTTAACCCATTAACGTTGCTTTCCTTGAGTAAAGCAGATCAAAAGTACCTGTGTTGGCAGCTTTCTGGGTGCTGGTTGTTGATGGATCTTACACCTCCACAGTTGCTGCTAGCTGGATTGTTGATACAGGGGCTAATGAGAAATATTAACTTTCCTCTCTCCCTGTATGTCCAAGGAGAAGCCATGTTTCTTTGTTTCTTTTCCCCAGTCTGAAAATCAATCTTTTCACAACACCTTTCCTACCCCTCCTCAGCTATTAGGCAAAACAGCTGGTATGGGGGTTGTTTTTATTTTTGTATTCACTTTCATGTCTATGCTTTTAAATTGTTACTATGAAACTTAATGCCCATCAACCCTAAATGTTTGCATTGTGCATGGGTTGGGAGCAGGATGGGAGGAAAGAGTGTGTTCCAAGACTTTGATCCACTGAGTTTTCTTTGACTCATTTGATGTAACTGTAGCATGTAAAGAGGCTGGTAACAGAGACAACTCAGTGTTTTTGTTTAGTTGCTTCTCAGTCATGTCAGACTGTGACACTTTTTGGGGTTTTCTTGGCATATATTGGAATGGTTTGTCATGTCTTTCTCCAGCTCATTTCACAGATGAGGAAACTGAGGCAAATAAGGTTAAATGACTTGCCCAGGGTCACCCAGCTAGTAAGTGTCTGAGGCTGGATTTGAACTCAGGTTTTCCTGACTCCAGGCTTAGTGCTCTATCCCACTGCACCACCTAACTGCCCCAATTCAGTGTTAGTGATTGTTTGTATCACCAGTGCTTACCACGATGCCTGACATTTATAGGTGGTTAATAACTTTATTGGCTGACTGACTATAAAGAAGTATTTATATTTTATTGTGCCTTTGGGAAGTGTGAAGAAGTACCAATCAATTTGATGGAAATTATTGATGAGGTAGCCATTGCTGACGAAAGGGTCAGTCACACTCCCTAGTTTGGAACCAGGCAGTCAGCTCTACGGACGCATATATTCTCTAGAAGTCAGTTGAGATAGGAAAAAACTGTTAAGAATGTGAGCTCTGGCAGTGGAGAAGGAAAGAGGGGATTTATCTCCCTCCCTCATTCCCTCCCCCCGATATTGACAATAATCTTGTAATTACATTGGTAGAATACTCTATAGTCAACAGAAAGCAGACCCATAAAGCCCAGCTGCAGAGGAGGCAGAGAGGGCAACAGAGACAGGAAGTTAGTATTCATATTGGCAGTCAAACCTTGAATTGCAGAAAGGTACAATCCCAGAAGCCCAGCTGAGTGAACTGCCCAGCAGAGATTGCTGGGTTCAGTGGAGAGCAGCATGA
Organism: Phalanger gymnotis; assembly: GCA_028646595.1. Classification (NCBI taxonomy): domain Eukaryota; kingdom Metazoa; phylum Chordata; class Mammalia; order Diprotodontia; family Phalangeridae; genus Phalanger; species Phalanger gymnotis. The sequence continues at coordinate 9,159 of JAQQSZ010007942.1, read as the reverse complement.
AGACACCATGATGAGAGAAAGGACATTGGAGGTCTGCAGCACTGGACACATGAGCTGCCTTGATCATATGTGTTTCCTATTCCTCTACATGTGTGGCTGCTTTCTCCATTGATATGTACAATGTGTATTTGTGGATAAGTGCATTGCTTCCATTTGAATTGTCTTAGGAAGATTCTGATGATCACCTAGCAGGATAAGGTACCAGACACTGAGGACCTTACTCAAACTAAACTGCCAAGCATTCAAACTCTGCTTCCAAGAGCACAACTCCAATGGGCTGGCCATCTTGTTTGAATGCAAAACCTATGCTCACCAAAAAGACTATTTTATGGAGAACTCACACAGGGCAAGCACTCACATGGTGTTCAGAAGAAGTGACACAAGGACTCTCTCAAGGTCTCTCTTAAGAACTTTGGAATTGATTGTATGACATGGGAGACACTGGCACAGGACTGCTCAGCGCGGTATGCCCACATCAGAGAAGGTGCTGTGCTCTATGAGCAAAGCAGAATTGAATCAGCTCAAAGGAAACACAGGATGCTCAAATTTAAAGTACTACCCCAAATGTTCACATGGACTATTTGTGCCTGACCTGTGGTAGAACATTCCGAGCTCTTATTGGTCTGATCAGCCACAGTTGGACACATTGAAACTTGACTCTAGCACAGTGATGTCATTTTGGTCCTCTTCAAGAACAAAGGACAACAACCAACCCCAGATTTATGGGGAGAACATTTTATTACTGCTATTCATTTTGTGCCCTTTTAGTAAATGCCTTAGCTTTGAGTTAATTATGTCAACTGACTGACCACTGGGGACTTAGGAGCTATAGTTTTAGGAGTTTAGATCCACAGAGTAACTTGAATATGGGGTGATTGCCTCTTGAGTACCTCACCTATAACAGGAATGTGAATTGGAAGGATATCCCCAGATGAGGTGCCACAATTGGTTGTTAAATGAGGGGAGAGTGAGAGGGAATGAGCCAAAACCCTAAAAGTAAAAGGAAGCTGCCAATAAGCTGATGTGGGGTTGGGGTGGACTGAAAAGAATGATTATTTGTAACACTCTTTAAACCCTTCAGGAATTCTTATTAGTTCTACATCATACCTTAAATATAAAAAGGAAGGTTCATGTATTTAACCTGTGTGCTGGAGAAAAGAGCCACTTTTTTTCTGAGAACACTTTAGGGGTGCCACTGCCTAAAGGAGCAGCCTCACCTAAGAGTGAAAGGTAGAGACTTCTTGCATGTTTGAAGCTGAAGAATTACAGTTAAGCACGCCAACTTTAGCAAAACCATGTATTTGGGGATGCAATCAATGTGGTTGGATCTGGAGGTCTCTTGGCCTTGCTCAAGCACTCCCCCTGGTGGTTAGAGAGAAGTTAAAAAAAACAAACTACGTAGTTAACCTGTGCCTGGCAGTGAGGACAGTCTCATAAATACTACCCTAATTGAGGCTTTATGCCCCAGGAGACTGAGGTAGTTTCTAAATTTATGAAGAGGCTGTATTCCAAAAATGTTTCTGGGACAAGTTTTCCCCTAGAATTAGTACTTTATGAGGCATTTATGTTCCCAGGTTAACTCACCAAAAACTATTTAAATCATAACGTGTGAATATAAGGCTATGGCCCTGGGCACGGTTTTGAAACAGTCAATGTTTTTGATGTTCTCCCACCACCATTTCTAATTCCTTCCTCCTCAGCTGGCAGACACTCAGAGTAGTAAGACCCCGCCATCACAGCACCCCACCAAAGTCTATCCAGCCTGAGACCTGCTCTTCTAAACTGTTCTTAATTACTTGCTTTCTTCCATTTCTAAACTCACAGATTCTTTAAGAATACCTAGAGCACACCCTCCAAACTAACTCCCCCACCCCCAAAGGCTTCCATGTTTGTGGTATGAGGCATGGGAAGGGTATAATTTAGCTCATATTCCTCATTCCTCAGCCTTTGAACCCTTTCTGAGCTTTAAGGCTTCTTTTCATCTATAAGATTAGGGGGTTGAATTAGATAATCTTTAAAGTCTATTTCAACTATCAAATCACTGATCGCATACATTGGTCGTTTGTAAGTCAAATATTACTAGTTCTAGAACTACTTTTATCATTCTTCGGCTTCACTGCTGGAGGCGATGCTTCTAGGTATTTCTGATAACATCAGAACCTTTCTGTTCCTGTTGTCCAACAAGATCCTAATTATTAGAAGACCCAGTTCATCAGAACAAAAAATAAAAAAAAACCATGGATCATTGTTTTTGTTTTTTAATATATCTTTGGCATACAGCAATTCAGAATGTATGTGTATTGTATTTGACTAGAGTGATTTCTGGATTGCAAAAGTGTTTGAGAGGTGTTATATCAGTGACATACTGTGGGCTTTGGAATGCGCACTGTATTTCAAATGCCTTGTTTACAATCTTGTGCTCTCTAAGCGTAGACCACAACTATCCCAGCATTTACAGGAGGAATCAGTGGGTCTTGTAAGCTTTCTGCAACACATTATAATCCTCGATTAATGAATATAGAGCGTGGGTTCCGTTAGCCAAACTTGACACCAGTTCCATAGCTACTCAGATTGCCTTGCACATTATGATTCAGGCGACCTTGGTAAATCTGAGGGCTACCTTAGGAATAAAGCACTAAACATAATTAATTTCAGGGTCAGGTAGAACAGTATTCTTTCAAGTGAGGCTGTGGCTTGACTTGAAGGAATGTGTGATCAATCAATCAGAGGGTGGAAAGGATTGTATCTTACTCTCCCATTGGGACTTGTTTCCAACACACCCACAGCAGCTGTTCCTTATTTCCCAACACTTCTCCCCACTGCCCCCTTCTTGTATTATGAAAGCTTTCAAGCTCCCCAATACTGATCCAGGCCTTAGCTCTTCTAGCCAATTATAACCTAACTGCTACCTAGAAGGCATTCACAGTAACAACTGTAGGTACCATTGGGAAAATTATCCACCTCCCCAGACCCCACTCAATTTACTCACCTCTTGTCCTCATGCCTCCTGCAAGCACCACTGAGGGTGCCAAATCTGCCCTCCAGGACAGTGACCAATGAATGAGAGCCTCACCTCCTACCTTTTTGTTTTGTGTGGGACAGAGTGAGTTTTATAGGATGAACAAGCATGGACAGATGGAAATCTCATTACATTATCTTCCCCCCAACATCCTTCTTCCAAACTTCCCTATTAGCGTCAAGGACACCATCATCCTTCTAGTTACCTAGGTTCACAACAATGGTGTCATCTTCACTCTCCCTCATCCCACATATCTAATCACTTTCAAAATCTTGCCATTTCTACCTCTAAAACACCTCTTACATTTGGCCTCTTTTCTCTATTTACACAATTTGGTAATTTTGCAGACCTTCACCACAGTCTCCTAATTGGTCTCCCTGCTTCAAAGCTCTCCAGTTCAAATACATCCTCTATACTATCCAGCTGCCAAAATTCTTGTCCTTAAAGGCAGCTTGGACTGTGTCAGTTCCCTAGTCAGTGAATTCCAATGGCTCCCTGTTGTTGATGCTAGGACAAAATACAATCTCATTTTATCTAGGCCCTTTCAATTTTAATTTTTAAATTACAGAATTTACATTTAAATTACAGAATTCTTAAAGTACAGAAGCACATATAGGTGTTTTATAAATAAGTAAATACAGATATATTAGGGGAAGGGAAGTGAATAAGCATTTATATAGCACCTATGTGCTAAGAACTTTACAAATATTATCTCATTTGCTTCTCACAATAATCCTTCATACATTTGAGACAAACAGAGGTTGTGACTTGCCCAGGGTCACATAGCCATTAAGTGTCTGAAGCCAGATTTGAACTCATTAAAAGTACATGTTCAAAAATAATTTTAGCAGTGGTATATGCTGTCAAAAAAGTTTGGAGACCACTGTACTGGAGTAATTTTTCCATAGTGGGAAGGGAGGTGGAAGATATCCACTGGGGTATGAGAAGAAAATATTAGATCTGCTATTTATATTTATCTTTTATCCTTAAAAATTAAGAGTTACTAATAATATGTAGAGTGCATTGGCACTCTCATATGGGCTTCATGCCAGTCATACATCATTTATGGTATTTAGAGAGCGATCCTGAAGGAAGAATGGGGATTCCACAATGAAGAAAAGTTTATAAGGGGAAATATTTGTTCATTTACTTTCAGCATTTGGTTATATCACATTGCAACTTGCCCCTCATTTAAGTGCATTTACATTGGATTATATATTATATGCCCCAACATAATTGGATAATATAACTGGTTATATTATCCAGTTTTTTATTAAAAAACCAGGGGGTGCTCTGCCCAAAGGAAGGTATATTTTGATGGCTGAAAGCTGCATTGTTAACTTGGGGTTTACTGGCTAGATTTCTTTCGAATTTCCAATTCACTCTGGAATTCTTAGATTGGACAAAAATATGTCTCTGCCCTCCTAAAACACAGTGAATGTAAATAGTAAATACTAACTATTTCTCTTTTGGCCAGCAACCCTGAGGGTCCTCCCCTCCCAGTTTGTTTGTTTTTTTATTAATGAGGCCGTCCCTTGATTCACTTCATAAAGAAGTCTATTTACCAAATGGATGTCACCTCACTTGAAGTGAGAACCTGGACAGACCTTGCCCAAAAAGGGCCCAGGGTCTCCCAATGCATCATGGGCCATCTTCAGTGGTCCTGATGAATATCTGGCCACTGGACCCAGATGGCTCTGGGGGAGAAAGTGAGGCTGGCCTTGCACAGGCCTCCCTCACTCAAATCAAAGTCAACTGCAAGTCATGTCATCATCTCCCAGATGTCATGGTCCTCCAAGAGAATGAAAGACAAACACAACCTACCTTACCCAATTGACAAGTAGATTAAAAAGTTTCCTGCAAGGAAACAGATGATTAGAGATAAGAGGAATAAAATAATCCGGAACAAACAATGGGACAATGGCATAGATGACACTTTTCCTGCTCCTAGCACATGCTCATTATCAGCCATCTTGTGAGTGGTAAATCAGATCTAATCAGATCTGATGAAGTCAGCTCCTCTTCCCTCATCTGAGATTCTCCAGAAAATGACTTGAAATATGAATTTATTAATTCATAATAATTACAAATCTCACTCCAAGTATACATTGTACCTTGAAATATTAGCTAATGGTAATCTGAAGCCATCCTGTTATCAAGACACTTAAATTGAAAGAGTCTGATATCTATTCATTCTTAAAGCTTGGACATGGAATTTTCTTTTTAAAATAGATTTATTGAGATATTTTGTTTGTATACATCTTAGATTTCCTTCTATATCCCTCCTCTCCCCTCTTCCCATCCCTTTTACAGATTTTGAAAAAATAGGAAAAGGGGAAGAAAAAGAAAATTTAGCAAATACTGATGAATACATTGAAAAAAATCTGACATTAGATGCTGTTTCATACTCTTGGACTGCCCCTCCCCTCTCCCTTACCCCACCTTCACCTCTGCAAAGGAATGAAGAAAGACATCTTCTCCAATCTCTTATCTGGGGCCAAGCCTGGTCTTTATAATTACACAACATTCAGTTTTGATAATTTAAAACCAAGCCATTAAAACAGTCTTGAAATAGATTGAACTTAGAAATGGCCCTTTGAGCCACTGTATTATAGTGTTAAACCAAGATTTCCAAAAGTAGCAAAGCATATTTTAAAAGATTAATGTTTTAGTCACATTTTTCCTGATAGTGGTTCATGATCAATGGTTATAGAACACAGTGCTCTAGGATTCTGAACCTAGTGAATAAAAGCCTTATGGGGAATAAGGATGTTTTAGACCAATTTTAGTGACTCACTCTGTGGAGAATAATTTTCTGTCTCTGTTTCAAAAACCTTGTATTTGAAGTATTTTAAAAGATTAAGTTGATGTATGTGGGCTGAATAGCCTATTTTAGGGGGTCAGAGTGTCACTACAGCTTCAGCAGTTAATGAATAAACTTAAGTATTGTTTTTCAATCTAAGCCCCACATGCTATGGCTCCAAAGAGCAAAGAATCAAAGAAAAAAAAATGAATAATCAGAAGGCTTTAACTGCTGTCTGAGCTCTATGTCTTCAGTCCAGAATCCTGGCTAGGGAAATTGGGAGACTTGGGTTCCAGTTCAGGTTTTGCTTCTAACTGGGTGACCTTGGGTCAATTGTCTCATCTCTGTGGGATTCAGTTTCCTCATCTATAAAATGATGAGAATGATCTTTAAGACTTCTTCCAAATAGAGTGATTCTGTGACCTTGAGATGTCACTCAACTTCTCGATTTCATCCTCTGTAAAGTGGGAATCCTTGTCATGATTGCTGCTCAAGGCTGTTGTGAAAATTTGTGTTAAAGTTCTTTGAAGCATTTTGGCAATGGTATAACCATTATACAAATGAAAAATATATTGTAGGTATAGAGAAAGAAAAATTTAATCAGAAAAGGATGCTCATGTGGGAAACAAGTTTTTTTCTTTTACTTTTCAGTGTCAAAGATAAAATAAACAGAAATCCTGAATACTCAGAAGGTTGGTAGGACAATGGGGGAAGATGCCTAAGACTATTCATAGGCATTAGCAAAAGCAGCCATAGGAGTATTTAGCATGTTCTGACAGTGGGCTTCTCAGTGGGCCTTTCTTAGGGATACTCTGGTAAATGTTCAACAACTGAATCTCCATGAAAAGAAAATGTACACATAACATATTTTATCTTAATCTGCATTATTAACATTTTCTCCATCACTTTTTAAGTCTAGACCATCAGCAACACAATAAACCAAGCCCTGATTTGTAGCTCCAAGGGATAAGTGCCACCCCTGAAAATGCACAATTGGCTCTTGCTAGCTAGTTTGAGCTGTTCCTAACGCGTCTTTGGTTAGAAGAGACCTTCAGCAGTCATCTAGTCAGGTGCTCCATCAGCCAGCACCACACCATCCATATGTGGAACCATCGGTTACAACAAACAGAGAAGTTCTGAATGCTGTGGATAAGTTCATTCACCTTGGTAATGTACTTTCCAGGGATGTACACATTGATAATGAGGTTGACATATGCATTGCCAGAGCTAACTCCTTGTTTGGAAGGCTCCGAAGGAAAGTATGGGAGAGAAGAGGTATTAGACTGACTACCAAACTGAAGGTCTGCAGAGCTGTTGTGCCAACCTCATTGTTGTATGCCTGTGAAATCAGGAAAGTCTACCAGCTCCATGCCAGGAAACTGAATCACTTCCATCTTAATTGTCTTAGGAAGATTCTGAAGATCAGAGCACCACACACTGAGGTCCTTTCTTGAACTAAACTGCCAAGCATTCAGACTCTGCATCAGAGAGCGCAACGCCAATGGGCTGGCCACGTTGTTGGAATGCAAAACCTGTGCTCACCAAAGAGACTATTTTATGGAGAACTCACACAGGGCAAGCACTCACATGGTGTTCAGAAGAAGTGACACAAGGACTCTCTCAAGGTCTCTCTTAAGAACTTTGGAATTGGTTGTATAACATGGGAGACACTGGCACAGGACTGCTCAGCATGGTGTGCCCATATCAGAGAAGGTACTGTGCTCTATGAGCAAAGCAGAATTGAAACAGCTCGAAGGAAACGTAAGATTCACAAATTCAGAGAATCCACTCCAAATGTTCACATGGACTTTGTGCCCAATCTGTGGTAGAGCATTCTGAAGTCATATTGGTCTGATCAGCCATAGTTGGGACACATTGAAACTTGACTCTAGTACAGTGATGTCATTTTGGTCCTCTCTGAGAACGAAGGAGAACAACCAAACAACCAACCAGTCCAACTCATACATGAAAGGAATCCCCACTATAACAAAGCAGCCAAGAGGTCACCTGACCTTTGTTTAGAGACCTCCATGCAGGGGAATCGCCACCTCTAAATCTTATTCTTTTCACCTTCCACCCAATGCTCTTGATTCCACCCTCTGGAGGTGGAAACCCTCCTTCTTATTGCAGTCATTATGTCCCCTTGAGTCTTATTTTCTTCAGTTCTTTTAATTGATCTTAATACGTCATGAACTCAAGGCCCTTTGCCATTCTGTTCATCCTTCTTTGGACACCCTTTCCAGCTTATCAACGTCTTTCTTAAATCCTAGAGCCTTAGAACTGAATAAAATATTCCAAATGAGATTTGATAAGGGCAAACTACAGTGAGATTATCACCACCCTATTCCTGAAAACTATGTCTTTCTTCATGTACCTCAAGATTGCATCAGCTCCTTTGGCTGCCACATGGTACTGCTGACTTATACTGAGCTAGGTAATCTACTACAGCCGTCCTGCATTCTTTTCAGAATTACTGCTATCTCTCCATTCCCCTCTCATCTTATATTTGTGGAATTGATTTTTTCGTACTGAAGTAAAAGACTTTACATATATTCATCCTACATTTCATCTTTGTGGATTTAACCCTACACTCTTCAGAGATGCCAAATCAGAAGCCCATAATAAATTGGTAAATGTTTAACAAATAAATAGAAACAAAATACCACATAGATGATGTTAATTTGTGTTTTTCTTAGCCAATATGTAGGAAGCTGTTTCAATAGTTCAGCTAGCAGCTGCTGTGGGGGTGAAAAACCAACACAAGCCCAACAACAGGAATGCTGCAAGCCCAGGTTCTTTTGATCTGCTTTACTAAGGAAAGAAACATTAAGGTGTTAACAATCTCAATTTAATAGAACATGCAAATATCACTCACTCAGTTCAGGGGGAAAAGCCAGCACCCTGAACTTCAGAGCAAATACAAACATATTACAAACATACATTTATGAACAGACCAAATACAATTCATAGTTACCAAGGAACCATCAACATCTGAGTTCAGCTAGGAGCTTGACAAGGCTGACTCAGAGTCATGTGCCACTCCTGCTGCAGTTCAGAGCTCCAAAAGAGAAAGCTAACCTCTGTGTTTATTTATCTTGTTCAGGGTCAAAGGTGAGTCACACATGCGACTCACCCAAGTGTGTTGTTAAGCAAAATTGTCTCATTAGCATGGCTTTTGTTTCTTTTGAGTGGAAGTACTTTCAGCTGTTAAGTGCTAAGCCCCAGGGCCAGGGCCCTGTCAGGTGTGAAACCTGTGTGGGTGTGGATTGGTGACTTAGGAGGGGCCAGCTGGGGAACCAATGGTCTCTGGTCATTGAGGCAGGCCTTGAGAACGCCG
>JAQQSZ010007941.1:0-13173 GCA_028646595.1 Phalanger gymnotis | reverse complement strand
GCTTCAATCTAATTTTTAAGGTGGCATTTTCTTCAGTGGTCTTTTGGACCTCCTTTTCCGTTTGACTGATTCTACCTTTCAAGGCATTCTTCTCCTTATTGGCTTTTTGGAGCTCTTTTGACATTTGGGTTAGTCTATTCTTTAAGTTCTTATTTTCTTCAGTATTTTGGGGGTCTCTTTTAGCAAGTTGTTGACCTGTTTTTCATGGTTTTCTCTCATCCTTCTCATTTCTCTTCCCAATTTTTCCTCTTCTCTTACTTCCTTTCCTTTTTTTTGAGCTCCTCCATGGCCTGAGACCAATTCATACTTTTCTTGCAGGCTTTTGATGTAGGCTCTTTGACTTTGTTAACTTCTTCTGGCTGTATGTTTTGGTCTTCTTTGTCACCAAAAAAGGAATCTAAGTTTAAGTTTGAGTCTGAGTTTGAGTCTGAGTTGATTTTTGCTGCCTGCTCACATTCCCAGCCAACTACTTGACCCTTGAGCTTTTTGTCAGGATATGACTGCTCATAAAGTAGAGAGTACTTTATCCCAAGCTTTATGGTCCAAGAACTGCTGTTTTCAGAGCTACTTCTATTCCACCGTCACCACAGGCTCTGTCACAGCAGTACTCCTCCTCCCCCAAGAACCACCAACCAGGACCACAATCTGGATCCAAGCAGGGCACAGCAAGAGAACCCGCCTCTGTGGCAACAAAGTACTCCTTGCATTCCCACTCTGATCTACTGCTAGATTCCTCCCACCATGTGAGCCAGGGACTTGGGAAGCAACTGACATTGGTGCTCTGGAAGCAATCTCAGGAGCTTTCTGCTGCTGCCACTGCCACTGCTGCACCACCTACAGCACCCACAGGGCTGGTGGCCAGACCCCTATCACCTCGATCCCACAGTTTCCCACTAACCTGCTCTTCAGCATTTGTAAGTTGAGAAGTCTGGTAACTGCCACAGCTCAATGATTCATGGCCTTAAGGCCTGTTCCAGCTGACTGACTCCCAGTCTGGTCTGTCCTGGTACAGCCCATGCTGGGCAGTGCTCAACTCCTAGCACCATGAGATAGCCCCTTCCCAGAGACCATTCAGGCTCTCCTGAGCTGGAGATCTGTTTCCCTCTGCTATTTCATGGGTTTGTTCAGAATTTGTTCAGAGCCATTTTTACAGGTGTTTGGAGGGATTTGGTGGGGAGCTTAAGCAAGTCCCTGCTTTCCAGATGCCATCTTGGCTCCACCCCCTCCCCATGGACACTTTTTATAGCACTGATTGCACCTTCTCTCATATCCTTTAAATCATTGGTCACAAATGGAGTCATATTTTTTACTCCTCATTGGTCCTTCCAGATTCTCTGTCTACAGCCATTATTCCACTAACTTCTCCTTTGAGAGTCCATTCTATTCAAATTTATTATCTACTCTATATCCTTATGACTATTATCCACCACCTTAAGATATTATTCCTCTGCTCTGAAGAAGTTTATTGTCTCTCTTCTCATTCTCTTCTTGACCCTCTACAACCTAGCATCCAACCTCATCGTTCAACCATTCCCTCAAAAGTTTCTATTGATCTCTAAAATGCCAATTCTAATGGTCACTTCTCAGTCCTTATCCTTATTGACCTCTCTTTGACATCTAACAATGTTGAACACCTTCTTCTTCTAGAAACTCTCTACTTGGGTTCTCCTTATACTGATCTCTCCTGGTTCTCTTCCTACTTGTTTAATTGATCCTGCTTATTCTCTATTTCTGGTTCATCATCTGTACCATACCCACTAGCTTCAGGTGTGTCACAAGATTTTATCCTGGGTCCTCCTCTCTTTTCTTTCTATACTCTCACACTTGGTGATCTCATGAACTGCCATATATTCAGTTAGTATCTGTATGCAGATGACTACCAGATCTAGCTTCAATTCTAATAGCTCACTCAAGGTCCATTCCCATGTGAATGACTGTATTGGATATGTCAAATTAGATGGTCCATAGGTGTTGCACACTCAACACATCTAAAGCAAAATTCATTGTCAGTGCCACCAAATCCATCCCTATTCCAAACTTCTCTATTATTCTGGGGACATCTCATCCTCCAATAACACAAGTCTGAAACTTTAGTGTCATCCTTAAGTCTTCTTTCTTATCTCACACAATCAGTGAAAAAAATCTTATCATTTTGACCTCCATAATATCTATTGAATGCATGATCCACTTCTATCTACTATTCATACAATCACCACTCTAATTCAGGCTCTCATTACCTCTCACTTAAATTGCATTTTTCACTTTGGTCTCCCTACCTCAAGTCTCTCCCTACACAATCTATTATCCACACAGCCACTTATGTGAATTTCCTAAATGTGGATGTAATTGTCATACACACACTCTCATTCAATAAACACTATGGGTTCCCTTTTATCTCGAAGGTTAAATATGATCTCTTCTACTTAGTAGTCAACCTCATAGCTTCCCTGGCTTCCTTCAAAACTCAGCTGAAATGCCCCCTTTCTGCAATACTCCTTTCCTGGTCTCACCTTCTGCTAGTGCCTTCTGGATAGCATTGCTTTCCATTTATACTGTATATATTTGCATAGTTATTTGCAAATTATCTTCCCCATTTAGAATGTCAACTCCTAGAAGGCAGAGGCCATGTTTTTTTTCTTTCCTTTGCATCTCTACTGCTTACTATAGAACTGGACCATAATGAGTTTTTAATACATTTTCTTGAATGAATGACCAACTACTTGCTCTAGCCCATACAGGCATACCTGCTGTTCTGGTCAGGAAGGGCTATACAGAAATTGGCTATAACAAGCTTTACAGGACCCATTCTTAAATTTTCAATGTGAGCATTTACACTTCAGAAAACAGAAATTGCTACAAATCAGAGCTTGATTTACAGTTTGTTGATTGTCTAGACTCAAGAAAGTGTTAATAAGGAAAATTAGACTTAAAAGTATATTTGTATACACCCTCCCATCCCAGCCTGGTTTTACCAACACACCCCTATCTTGCTCTATAAATATTTCCTAAGCTCAGCAGAAAAAGAAGTTCAGTAGAAGGTTAGGAGAATGAAGTCATCACCAGACTGAAGGCCTGGTGACTATAAGCTTATTACCACCATCATTATTATTGCTATTATCATTATAATTATATAATCATTATCACCAATAATAATAATAACTGATATTTATGTATCGCTTCAAGGTTTGCAGAATGCTTGCATACATTATCTCATTTGAGTCTCACAACACCCTTGTAAATACCTGATTCTCTGTCTTCCTGCCTTTACACTGACATTCTCCCATGCTTGTCATGCACTCACTAATCCCCTATTGCAGTCTGTGGTTTCCTTCAAAATTCAGCTCAAGTACTACCTTTTATATTATCTTTCCTGATCTCACACCACCTCATAGCTGGTAGTTCGTTCCCTCCCAAAAGTCCTTTGTATTCATTTTATATATGCTGATACAAGTATATGTAGTCTCTCCTGTTAGAATATAAGTTCCCTGACGTCAGGGCTGCCTCAATTCTGTCTTTGTATCCCCAGTACTTAGCATGGTACCTAGCATACTAGAGATATTTGATAAGTACTTGCTGATTCAATGACTGACTCCAGGACCACATGCTCTTATCATGTACTATGTCATATTGCTATTCTTGGCTCATACCTACTCCTTACAAAGAAAATACACCTAGTGCAGTGTTGTTGTGATTATGAATTTGCCTTTAACAGAAATGCATCTATTTATCAATGCCTTTTATATGCCTAGAATTCTGACAGGTGTTATGACCACACTATGACCAATATGTCATTGACTTATGGTTACAATGCTAACTATAGAATGATGTTTTTCAACCAAAGTGAACTTTTGTCAGTCTAGCAAATTCTTATTACTAAGGGTATGACTTCTTAAAGCTATAAACTAGAAAAAACTACCCACTACTTCATCTTTTCCTTGAATTTGAGTCTTCCCAACCCATTATCCCTCCTCCCCGGCTCCTTCTCATTCTCTTGTTCCTCCAAGAGTCAGTATACAGAAGCTGCAGAGAACAGAGCAGGCTATTATGGAGAATTTAGACACTGTCTTGTATTCACTACATTCAAGGATGGAGAGTACTGTTCTAAAGGTTGCTCTTTTCTCTTTCTAGGCTTGCAAACCCACTACTGCAAACATGGAGGCATTTATTTTTATTTAATGAATGGAAGTTTGGAAGAGGGTGCCAAATAAGCTGATTATGTCAGGGACCGAAATTCTGCTGTGCTGGGAGGAGCATAGAAGCTCAGGTGGTGCTCTTATTCTAGGAAATTTCATTCTACAGCTCTCAACTATGTCAGCCTACTGGAGGGTGGAAAAGAAGAGATTAAATGGAGTTCCTTTAGGGGCATGGAAGGGAGAATTAATGATATCTTGAATAATAGTAATAATAATAACTGACATTTATCTATAGTTTTAAGGTTTGTCACACACTTTAAATGTCATCTTATTTGATCTTCACATTCATCCTCTCCATTTTACAGATGCTGAAAGGGAGGCTCAGAAACTGAGCGACCTGCCCAAGGTCATACAACTAGTATTTCAAAGGGAAGTCAGACCCCTATCATACTGATTCCATTTTATAATTATGCAATGGTTATCTTTATTGTGAAGTAGATTGCTACTGTGCATTGAAAGTTTGAGATCTCAATTCAAACCTTGTTATGGATAATGGTAAAGCAAGGTCGGAGTCAATGGGTGAGCTCTAGGTGAAGTGAGTGGGTGCCAGGAGGGAGCAGAGAAGTCAAGGCTCAGAGCTGTAAGAAGCCTTAGAGGCTATCTTGTTCCATATCATTTCTGTAGATAAGGAAACTGAGGATCAGAGACTTTAAGCAGCTTCTCCAAAGTTACACAGGAAGTAAGTTGGGAGAATTAGATTTTAAATGGGTCTTGTGATCCCAAACCCAATGTTCTTTGAACTAAGACACTGATTGCTTGTGGTCTGGTTTCTAATATGTAATATGAACCAGCATAGAGAAAACTCTGAAAAACAAGGTAGGGGGCAGAGTGAATCTGTCTAATATGTATTAACTGAAATCATATCATAGCTGACCTTACCTCTAGTTACCAGGGAGAGAATGAGGCAAGTTAGCAGGAACCTGCAATTCAGGCATCTGTCACAAAGTAAACGATGAGTCTCAGTAATGGCTTCCATTTGACAAACATTTGTGCTTACCATATCACAAAGCATCACCATTCATCTGGTAGTGTTTATCTGAAAAATGGGTATACCACCTAGAAGAAAATGCTCAACTTCTCTGAGGCTGGCCTTGCAAATTCAAACTAAGGGATGACCAGCTTCTTAAGGGAGACTAAGCTGCATGAGGCTGCCCTGTAGGAGGGCAGTTCCTGCCCTCAAGTAACTTACATTCTAGAAGGGAGAAGAGTAAGGAACAAATGTGAAAGGTTGAATATGACAATAGCTAACACACATAGAGAGCTTTGAAGTTTCCAAAGAAATTTGTATGTTATCTCATTCGATCCTCACAAAGCTATGTATAAGGTAGGTGCTACTATTATCTACATTTTTAAAATGTGGAAACTGAATTGAAAGCATCATATAGCTACCAAGTACCTAACACAAGATTAAAACAGGTCTTCCTGACTCATAGAGCAGCATTCTATCCATTATACAACCTAAATTCACGGTACTAGTTTGAATAAATGCTGAGTAGCACTCATCTGCTCAGTGCTCCATCAGTAATCAATGATCAATGTTGACCACATATTTTATAAGTTTTATTTTGGAGGAGGAGTAGCCAAAATAAATTTGGTTTCCCATACTTTGAATCTAGAACCCAAGTTTTTAAACACACAAATTGAAAGACAGGTGGAAGAAGAGAGAAAGAAGGGTGAGAGCAGTCTGGGAGAAAGGGGCAAGGTGGGAGACAAATTAAGCTTCAGTAACAGTTCTTAGAACTTGCGCAAGAATCTAAACAATAAAAGATTCCCAAATAGGGTCATTAATATGGCAAATCTGAACATCTGGCCCTAGGCAAATTTAGGCTTGCTAGGTGACATTGGGCAAGTCACTATACTTGTGTTCCTCCATTTCCTAAGCTATAAATGTGGGTGCTAACACTTGCCTTACCTGTGCCACAGTTTTTGTGAGAATAAAATCAAAGAGATGTGAAAACTCAGTGAAGGGAGGTAATGATGATCTGATAGGCCAAATAATAGGACCATTGACCAAGCACTAAAACTCTCAGTAGCTACCAGGTGCAACCACTTTATTTTATAGATGAAAACCCAAGGCTCGGGGGATTGAGTGACTTTCCCAATGTCACACAGCTAATATTTGTCAAAAGTCATAAATCTAAGGCAAGAAAGGACCTCACTGTCATAAGAGAGAAATATCAGGAGTGGGAGTTAAACCAAGGTACTCTGAATTCACTATTAAGGCTCTAATCTATAGTGCCACTCAGACTCCTATTACATTGTTTTAAAATTAAGATTTACAAGTCTTTTAATTACATCCTTTTCTTGCCTTAGCTCTAGTACAGGTCTAGGGAACCTGCATCCTGGAGGCCACATTTGGCCCTCTAAGTCCTCAGGTGCAGCCCTTTGACTGAATCCAAACGTCACAGAAGAAATCTGTTTTGTTCGTTTTTCTTCTGTGAAGTTTAGATTCAAAGGGCCACACTTGAGGACCTAAAAGGCCAAATGTGGCCTCCAGGCTGCAGGTTCCCCACCCCTGCTATAGTATTATGTTGACTCTTTTCCATATTTCCCCAGAAAGCAAAATCCCTATGTGGGAAAGCAGTAGTTCAAGGGGTTAACTTCATATTTGAGAAACTCAAGAAGTCCAAATGCTAAATAACATTCCTTGGTAGGGTTGGTGATAAACATATGCCTTTTTGCAAAAATTTTATTGACCACTCACACCAACTTTTTTCCCCTTAAACCACTTTACTGATAGCAGTGTCAGAGGTTGTCAGGAAGGAAATATCAGATGTGCAGAAGCTCTGAGAAGTTGCAGTTGAGAGGTTATGTAACAGTAATTTTTAGACTTAGATTGTGGAGAATGTACTTTCTCACTTGATAGGATGGTCAACCCAGATTCCTCATCCACATGAACAAACAGCAGAAAAGCTTTCAGGAAGACAATAACTATAAACAATCATTGATCCTTATTCATATATAATCAAAGTAAAATACACAACTGACAACCTCTATCCTATGACCTTGGCCAAAGGACATGCCCTTTCTGGGACTCATCTGTAAAATTAAACAGTTGGACTAGATGGTCCTTAATGCTCCTTTTAGTTTTTATATTCTGTAAGGTTATTTCATAAAAATAAAAATCAACTCCAGCTTTTCCATAGCATTTTGGGGAAATTAAATTTTCCCATAAGGCAATTTAAATGCTTTGAAGCATCTTCAAAGTTACCTAGGCTGCTAAACTTACATAAAGCTTGTTGCACAAATGTTATACTCTTATCTTCTCTGTGAGCACATGTCACATGATGTTCCCAGTAATTTCTGTTTTATCAGTCTCCTCAGGAGTATACTATACATTCCATCATTCCAAAGATGCTTTAATTATAAACTTTCTTATATCACTTCTAAATTTCCCCAAAAGAAAGTTATTTCTAGATGTAAAATCTAATTTTTCTAAGTCTCAAATTGCCCATGAGGAGAAAATTTAAAGGAAAAAATTTGCATTTTTTTCAAATATCCAAGTGTCAAAAACTTTACACTTCAAGACACAGGCAGCTAGGGATTCATTCCTTAATTGTCATTAAATCAATTACCACAAAGTAAAATAAACACACATGAGGAATAAAAACTTACATAAACCCTTAGCATTTAACTAGGTTAAAAAAAACAAGTGAATTAGTAAACAATAAACAAATAAATTAAAATGATTTTGTTCTGTGTCTTTATTGGGTCTATTTGAAGTTCAGCCACTTTGGTTTTTACTTTCTTTTTTCCTGCTTACCTCTCTTTCTTTCCTACAGTTGCAGTCATTGTATATTCAATTCTAGATCTGCTGATCTCTCTATAAATCAACCAGAATTTATTAACAGTTCCAAATAGGCCTCTATAGGGAATTTGTGACTGGTCAATATTAAGAATGCTATTTACATGCCAAAGGCTATTAAGGAAAGAGTTTGGTCTTGAAAGTTTATGAATAAACAAACAACTTTGAAAGACTTAAGAGCTCTTATGAATGCAATGACCAACCATAGTCCCAGAGGACTGAAGAGAAATGTGTTACCTACCTCCAGATAGAGAGGTTATGAAACTTTGGGGGGGCAAGGGAGAAACACAGCCAATATGAGAATTTACTGTGCTTAGTTATGCATGATTATAATTGGGGTTTTGTTGTTTTTTTCTCAGTTGAAGGGGGATGGTACATAGGAGAAAATGTGGATCTAAAAATAAAATAATTTTTAATTTAATATTTTAGTTTTCCCAAATTACATATGAAAGCAATTTTTAACATTTGGGTTTTATTTTTAATTTTGAGTTCCAAATTCTCTCCTTCTATCCCTCTCTCCTCTCTCCTCTCTCATTGCAAAAGGCAAGAAATTTGACAAAATATTTTTTTAAAAAGTAAGTACATGCTAGTGCTTTTATTTTAGTCAATTGATAACAAATTATTAAGTGCATGCTATATGTCAGGCATATAGCGAGGCATTGAGGACATTTATATAAAATGAAACAGTTTCTTCCTTCAAGGAGCTTACTTCATTCTCTTGGACAATACAGACTGGCCATAAACATGTAAATGCAGGAGATATGTAAAACTGACAATGAAGGGTCGGCAAGGGTAGCACCAACAACAGGGGGATTCATGAAAGAACTCTTAAAAGAAAGGGTATTTGAAGCTAAGGTAAAAAGGAGATCATTCAAGGCATGAGGAACAGCCTATGCAAAGTTGAAGAGGTAGGAAATGAAATATAATAGACAGGAAACAGTAACTGCACCAGTTTGTCCGGAACACAGTACATGACAGAAATAAAATGTTACCAGTATGAACAGATAGACTAGTGCTGGATTGTGAAGCATTTTTTAATGACAAGCAGAGGTGTTTATATTTTGTCCTTAGGCAATGAACTACTGAATCTTCTTGAACAAGGAAGTGATGTGGACAGGCCTACGTTTTAGTGATCAGACAAGACAAATTAATCATTGGTTGTTGTCCTTCATTCTTGAAGAGGACCAAAATGACATCACTATGCTGGAATCATAGTACATTGTATCCACCTGTGGCTGATCAAACCAGTGAGAGCTAGAGAGGCTCTACCACAGGTTGGGCACAAATAGTCCATATGAACCATTTTGGAATGGATATCTCAAAATTTGTGCTTCTCTATTCTCTATTTCTTTTGAAATACTGCAATTTTGCTTTGCTCATAGAGCACAGCACCTTCTTGATGCAGACATACCATGCTGTGTGATCTTTTGCCAATGTCTCCCATGTCACACGATCAATTCCAAAGTTCTCAAGAAAGACTTTGAGAGTGATTACTCATTATAACACAATTAGTCATCAGATGCCAATGCTGAAAAGTGATTCTATTTTTGGAAATTTATGATAATTCCGGTTAGTATGGACTATTTTATTGATGTTATCATTAATAACATTCACTTTAAAATTCTGTGTAAAGTGTTGGGATTGAAGCAGGATACAAGCCTTTCAGAATTATTCCTTTCTAGTATCTCCCCAAGGACAAACAAGGATAGCAGATTGTAGCTTTGGACTACTCTCTTAGTTCACTTTATGCTTTCAAAAGCAATCTAAAATCCCCCTTAGACCTTCGTATGGATACCATCAATGTCACTGTCATCATTATTACTTATTATTATATAACACTTTAAAACTTTGAATATGTTATCTCATTTGATCCTGACAACAAGTCCGTGAGCTAGGTGCTACTACTTTCTCCACTTTGCAGTGATGAAACTGAGACAGAAAGAAGGTATGTGGTTTGCCCAGGATCACACAACTAGTGTCTAATGCAGGATTTGACCTGACGTATTCCTGAGTCTGAGTCTTGCACTCTATCCAATTTGACAACTAATCTAGCCTTTCCCCTGTCTAGAGGTACAAAATACTATTCCTATCATTAGAGATCATATAAGAAGACAATGCAAAAGGGATTTTTAAAGTAATAATAACTCTAAAGAATAAGAACAAGAGAAAATACAGATATACCAAAATGAATTAATCAGTTTTAATTTAAAAAATTTAAATTTAAATTTAAAAAAAAATTTTAAGTTCCTCATCTTCAAATGCTATAAAACGTCAGATGTCTTGATTATTAGAACTATTGCATCTCCAAATTAAGCAATTTATTAGCATCCTTAGAATGACGTCATTGCCCTTTGCATAGTGGTATTTGGTCACAATGAACTTGTTTTTTTTAAATACCAAATGAGTATATAAAACATATGTAAATTGTGCATTGTTCATGTAAGTTATACATGGCCACATTAGTTTCTAAATATGGCTCACAAAAAGCCATGGATAAATATTTCTAGAGTTTGGCCCACTCCTCTCCGAGGGAAACCGGGAAATCATAATTTATATCTTCAGGGGAATAAGGGAAGGGGCCACAAAGTTGATCTCTCTGTTCACCTCTAAAAGAAAGACTAGAATTGCATCTATCTGCTACACTTAAATATTGCAGATCCAGGATCCTGATTTGGGGGTTCAAGATGCTTCCCTGGTCACTATCTTTTAAAGAGAAAAGAGTTACCCAGCTTACATGAAGAGACTTGACTGTTTCCCATCAAATGCTAGTTATACAAAAAAATGATGGGGGTGGAGCCGAGATGGCAGAGTAAAAGCAGGCACTTGCTTGAGCTCTCTCCCAAATCCCTCCAAACACCTCTAAAAAATCTAAACAAATTCTAGAGCTACAGAACCCATGAAATGACAGCATGAAACAAGTCTCCAGCCCAAGATGGCCTAGCTGGTCACTGGGAAGGGTCTATCACACCCTGCTGGGAGGGGAATGCAGCCCACACAGACCAAGCCAGAGCAGACCAGATGGAGCAGGCCTCAGGGCACTGAATTGCTGAGCTATGGCGATTTCCAGACTTCCCAACCCACAAACACCAAAGACAACTTAGCAGGTTACTGGGAAAACTCTGTTGGACCTCAGTGAGAGAACGGTGCAGTCTGGTCCCAGTCCCAGGGTGGCAGAGTTGGCTACAGTGAGGCAGAAGCAGTGGCTGCTTCTGGAGCTTCAGGCCCACAGACAATGGGGGGAATCAATCTGCTGATCAGAGTGGGAGTGCAGGGATCTCTTTCTGGTGCTGAAGAAGGATTTTCTTGCTTTGCCCTGCTTGGATCTGGGTCACAGTCCTGGTCGGTGGTCCTGGCATGAGGAGGAGCACTGGTGTGGCAGAGCTTGTGGTAGCTGTGGAATCAGAGTCCTTCTAGCAGTTCTAAAGCAGAAAAGAGTGCTTAATGTCACTCACAGACCAGAACACAAGTGAGGACAGGAGTAAACACCTCTCCTTGGATCATACCACCTCAGAAGAACTGAAAACTTACAGGTGCCTACGAGTAGCTGGGAAAACAGCAGTGCAAAACCCCTGAAGCTTGAGACAGGCATTCTCCATTCTGGAAACAGAGTCATACCTTGAAAAAGAGCTCAAAAGTCAAGTAATTGGCTGGGTAAATGGAAGACATTGTAAAAAAAATTCAGACTATAGGATCTTACTCTGGTGAAAAAGAAGATCAAAACATACAGCCAGAAGAAGACAACAAAGTTAAAGATCCTACATCAAAAGTCTCCAAGAAAAATATGAATTGGTCTTGGGCCATGGAAGAGCTCAAAAAGGATTTTGAAAATCAAGTAAGGGAAGTAGAGGAAAAATTGGGGAAAGAAATGAGAGGGATGCAAGAAAATCATGAAAAATGAGTCAACAGCTTCTAAAAGAGACCCACAAAAATACAGAAGAAAATAACACCTTAAAATAGACTAACCCAAATGGCAAAACAGGTCCAAAAAGCCAATGAGAAGAAGAATGCCTTAAAAAACAGAATTGGCCAAATGGAAAAGGAGGTCAAAGGAACTAGGACTAAATCCAAGAATCACCAAGCAAAATTAGGTATATCTTAAGGGGAAAATGTATTTTCAATGAAATAGAGGACTTTCGAGCATTCTTGATGAAAAGATCAGAGCTGAATAGAGAATTTGATTTTCAAATATAAGAATCAAGAAAAGCATGAAAAGGTAAAGAAGAAAGAGAAATCAAAAGGGCCTCCTTAAAGTTGAACTGTTTACAATTCTTACTAGGAAAGATGATATTTGTAACTCATGAGACCTTTCTCAGTATTAGCATAAATATGTATATATATATATATATATAGAGAGAGAGAGAGAGAGAGAGAGAGAGAGAGAGAGAGAGAGAGAGAGAAGGCACAGGGTGAGTTGAATATGAAGGGATGATATCTAAAAAATAAAAATAAAATTAAGAGGTAAAAGAGTATATATTGGGAGAAGGCGAAAAAGAGAGGTAGAATGGGGTAAATTATCTCGTGTAAAAGAGGCAAGAAAAAGCTGTTATAATGGAGGGGAAGAGGGTAGAGGTGAAAGGGAATGAATGAACCTTATTCTCATCATATTTGGCTTAAGGGGGGAATAACATATACACTCAATTGGGTATCTTATCCTACAGGAAAGTAAAGTAGAAGGTGATAAGGGGGTGATGGCAGAAAGGAGGACAGATTGGGGGAGTGAGTAGTCAGAAGCAAACATTTTTGAAAAGGGACAGGGTCAAAGGAGAAAACTGAATAAATGAGAGATGGGATAGGATAGAGGAAAATATAGTTAGTCTTTCACAATGTGACTATTATGGAAGTGTTTTGCATAATGTTACATGTATAACCTATATTGAATTGCTTGCCTTCTCAAGGAGGGAGGGCGGGGAGGGAAGAAGAGAGAGAATTTGGAACTCAAAGTTCTAAAAACAAATATTAAAAACTGTTTTACATGCAATTGGGAAATAAGATATACAGGCAGTGGGGTATCAAAATCTATCTTGGCCTACAAGAAAATAAGGGGAAATGGGATGGGGGGAGTGGGGTGATAGAAGGGAGGGCAGACTGGGGAAAGGGGCAATCAGAATACATACCATCTTGGGAGGTAGGAAATGGGGAGAAAATTTGTGACTCAAAATCTTGTGGAAATGAATG
>JAQQSZ010007940.1:0-13174 GCA_028646595.1 Phalanger gymnotis | reverse complement strand
CGAGCTTCTGGCGTTCTCAAGCCCCGCCTCAATGACCAGAGATCATTGGTTCCCGAGCTGGCCCCTCCTAAGTCACCAATCCACACCCACACAGGTTTCACACCTGACAGGGCCCTGGGCCTGGGGCTTAGCACTTAACAGCTGAAAGTACTTCCACTCAAAAGAAACAAAAGCCATGCTAATGAGACAATTTTGCTGAACAACACAACAAGCCAATCAAATTGGACTATTCACAGTCTTTCAGGCATATACATGCTTTCCCATCCTGATGCCTTTGCTCAGTCCAGAATATCCTAACTTCTACATCTGTCCTAGTAAAAACTGGACTTATTCTTCAATAAATGGCCCATTCTTTATGTTGCTTTCTCTGATCCTATCCATCTCTCCTGCTTCTGAAAGCTCATAGAACCTTGCGTGGCCACTCCTTACTACACTGTGTCTAAATGTACCATGAAGACTTCATTTTTTGTCGAGACCTCCCTTCCCCCCACCCCCTTCCCCACACAGCATTAGAAGTTCCACGAGTGTGATGGCAATGACTCCCCTTTGTATCCACCCTGATGTCAACTGTGACATCTGCCATCTGATATATATCAACTGTAGCTGTTATATTTGTTTGTGGGATTAAATGGTGCAGCCAGTTCTTGAGTAAAATGTAAGAGTGATCATACAAGGAACACTATTCAGGGAGGAGATTGTGGCTATCATGGATAGGTTGTGCTAAAGCCTGAGCAAAGAATCGAGCAGGTGAAATAGGCAGGGATTAGAGAGTGGGCAAGGGTTGGAGATTAGAGATAGAGACCAAGGTACTGGAAACAATTTCACATTTTGATCCTGAGAGCCTGGGAGAGCAGAGATGCCCTTAGGATAATATTTGTAAATCTGAAAGGAACCTCAGCTCCATTGGTCATCTAGTCTCACTTCCCTCATTTTTCAGATGAGGGAATTAGGGCACAGAACAGAGAAAGAATTTCCCCAAGGTCTCACAGGCTGTAAGTGGTAGAGGCAGTCATTAGAATCAAAATTACTTGTTTTTTTTAAACTATACCAGATTGTTTCCATTAGAAGAGAAAACACTGGCTTTCTAGTCCAAAGACCTCAGGTTGAATTCTGGCTCCACTACCTACATTTTTTATTGGGTAAGTCATTTTCCCCTGGGCCTCAGTTGTCTTATCTGCCAAAGAGAGAGAGGTGGACCTAATACTCTTTCCTCCACCCTACCTTCTTTAAAATTCAGAACTCACTAGGTGTGATGGGGAAACCCAACTTAGTCAAACTGCTTTTTTTCTTTTCCTTTAAGGCTCTAAAAGCTTACCTCCAATCACGTTTTTAGGAAGTCACTTCAAATTGCCTTCCAATTTGCCACAGGTGCATTCTGTCATCACACCCTAGACTGTCAGGAGAATTTGGAGCTTTGCAGCCAGAAGTCAAAGCCTGTTCCATTTTCCCTCAAATCCATCACCATCCCAAGCATTCACAGCTGGCAGCAGAGGCAGCTGTGGATCTGATGGCATCAGAAGGAATGAGCACAGATCCAGAGGCAGAACAGGGAACTTCTCACATTTCCATTTCCCCTCTGACTATCATTTTATGGAATTTCTCTACCCATGATCTGTGTTGTCTACTTTTTTATCTTTTTCAAAACAGCAAATATGGTGTGGTGGATAGACCCCTGAATTTGTAATCAAGATGATTTGGGGCCAAGCCCTGCTCTTAGATAATCAATAGCTGTGTGACCCTCATTAAGTCTCTGTGCCTCAGTTTCCTTGTGCCTAAAATGTTGGAATTGGACTCTATTTACAATACCTATTACCTATTGTAATTACCTATTATTGTCTGTCTATTGCTTCTTATTGTATTACCTATTATAGGTAATACAATTACCTATTTGTAATAGCAATTTAGATTTGAAGATCTCTCTCACCCATTAATAGGCCATGTGACCTGCTTACATCATCTTCAAATTTAAATTTCTATTACATTATTCTACTAAGATCCTGCAGTCAAGAGATAGGCTCTTCGACTGGAGTGAGTGGGTAGGCAGAGAAGTGCTTCTGCATGGCTAATACACATTCATGATCTCCTGGAGAGTAATGCCGATTTACCCAGGAATCGAAAAATACTGCCATGAGATACAAGGAATGGCACTTTTGGTCTGAAGCTTGAAACTAGTCCTTGACTGGACTTCCCTTTAGCCAATTTGGAAGGTGACCAAATTTACTGAAAGACTGGCCAATGTTCAAAGCACACGTTTTCTTGAAGAAGTCGTCTTAGCTTAATTGAAAGCAGCCAAGGAAGCAGAGACAAGTGAGAGTAAAAAGCAGAGCAGCCAAACTCTCCATGACTGAGCTTGCTAAGGACGTTGAGCCCTCCGATTTCACAGCCTTGCTTTATTGGTTTGCAAACTGCCTCCCACCTAGTGATTGTGAACGGCCTCCAAAAATACCAGACTTTGGTGCTTGGCTTCCCCAAGATTAATCCTCACAAAGCTTGAGAGGAGGTGAGGATGTAAGAAGGCTTGCTTCTTTTTTCCCTCTTGCAGGAATCCTACTCTACTTTGCTTTCAATCTATGGCCCTTTGTTGGAGTTTGAGTTCACAGGCCCAGGCCACAATATTGGGGTGAAATTTTGGTGCCATACACTGATGTCACTGATGCAAGCTCTCCCCACATCATTGCTGATGGCAAGACATCTACAACCTTTTTACCCCATCCTATTCTTGCCTATATCTTTTTTCGATCTTCCATAGACAATGGGTTCTCAAATACTAAAGGCCTTCCTTAGGACCTTGGCTACACCATAAGCAGCAGTGCATTATAAGGGCTGTTCGTCTGTTGTCCTCATTTAGTTCCCTGACGCCTTCTGTGGTGCTTTGACTTCTGGATATCTTTTGCCACATCCAGTCTTTCATCCAAGTCGTGAATGGGAATACAATGCAGCTTCCTGGGACGGCCACGAGCCTTTCTACAACCTTCTGGATCACTTGCGGTTTGGCTTCTGAAATGAGATGTACTGGGATTTCTTCCTTTTGAAATGACAGGAAAATGTTTAGGCTAAAAAATGGGGCTTTGACAGGTGACAGTAGTTTGGGACTCATGCGGAAATTCCTAAAAGCAATGTCACCTGATCTCTTCTCCCATTCCTGCCTGGTCCCAGCTCCTCGTCAGCCTCTAGTTCACGTCTTAGATATGTGTGCTGTCAGATGAATTCCTGGACTCCTCATCCCACTTCATGTGAGCATCTGGGCAGTGCCAGAAGTATCATGCCACTGGGGTCCTGAGCTTAGGGTCAAAGGACTAACATTGGCATTTTGACTAATTTCCCCTTGCGTAATGTTATATAAGCTATTTCACTAGTCTGTGGCTCAGTTTCCTCCTCTGTAAAATAAGAGGTGGGACTAGATGATCTGTAAGGTTTTGTTCATCTAGATGTGAATCTATAATCCGAAGCATTTTTATTCATTGAAGAAATAGATTTTGTTCTTAGGGAAAATATAATAGGTTAATACAGCTACCAAAGCTCTGTGTGTGCATGCATGTGTGTGCATGTGTATGTGTGTGTGTGAGAGAGAGAGAGAAAGACAGAGGCAGAGAGCAAGACAGATAGACAGAAACAGAGAGAGAGAGAGAGAAAGAGAGAGAGAGAGAGAGAGAGAGAGAGAGAGAGAGAGAAAGTAACATGTACCAAGGAAATCAGGCTAACACTACCATCTTGACCTCCATCTAAAGCCCTTCAGATCACCAAACCAAGTTCTAGCCTAGTTCCCCACAGCCACTGTTGAGAGAAGAGGTCATTGTGGAGAAGGAAATCAAGGGCTTTTGTAACAGTATTGCCTTCAGCCCAGTGTCTGCAGCCATTCTCCTAGGAAGTGACCCTTGTGGGAATGCAGCCAGGCATCTGCTTCTGTAGGTGCTACAGCCACAGTTACTAAAGGCCGAGAACAGAAATTTCTTGCCAAAAAAGTCCTTTGTACTGTCAAATGGTTCAACATCAGAAATTGATATGATTTTTATCCTTGGAAAGGACATTAATGAAAGGGCAGATATTACAATATGCTTTGCCACAGCACCCTAAGGACCATGGGACCTTTCCAACTGACTTGTTGAATCTTCCATATATGTTGTATGCTCCATTATAATGTGAGCTCCTTGAGAGCAGACACTGCCTTGCTTTTACATTTGTATCCCCAGTGCTTTGCACACAGTAAATGCTTAATAAATGCTTCATTCATTGATACATCCATTTGTTCATTCAAGGGCTGTCTTGTTTTGCCCTTCAGAAAATTCACGTCTTTTCCATCCTAAATTTCAGATCCTTAAATAAAAATATTTTCCCCAAATCCAGCACCAATCTAGGTGCCAGTCAGTAAGTTTAAGAAGAAGTAAGTGTGGGTGGTAGAGAGCATAAGGTTCATACAAACTACAGTCCAAGTTGTCATCAATGTGGTGCTCAGGATTGAAAGCAAGGTGCGTCTCTAGCAGTGTCCTTCACTCGCCATCGATGAAGTCGCCCCTGTGAAAAAGCAAATAGTATAACACACTAACTCATCACCTATGTCAGACAGTACATGTGATGTTCTGTACTCATAGCCTTCCATCTGTTTTTATTTTTAATTAAATATTATTTTAATTAATATATTTTCCACCATCTCCCACTCCCCCCCACAATGAAAAGATAAAAAGAAAACCTTCATAACTGTGTATGTGGTGAAGCAAAAAAAAAATCACTGGAAAAACCCAAACAAATTGACTATGTATAAAAATTATGTTTTTTTTTAAATTTGGAATATTTAGTTTATTACCTCTATGTCAGGCCATATATTTTGCAGAGGTATTTCTTCCTTTCTTAGAGGGAGGAAGGCAGGGCAATTGGGATTAAGTGACTTGCCCAAGGTCACACAGCTAGTAAGTATGTCAAGTGTCTAAGGTCAGATTTGAACTCAGGTCTTCCTGACTCCAGAGCCTGTGCTCTACTCACTGCACCACCTAGCTGCCCCGTAAGAGCTATTTCTTGTAGTCCTCTGTCACCCGCAGAAATATGGACAAATAGGTTTGGACATTCAGTCATTTTTCAGTCATGTTCACCTCCTTGTGTTCCCATTTGGAGTTTCCTTGGCAAAGATACAGGAGCAATTTGCCATTTCCTTCTCTGTACAACCATTAAAAGTATTGGTGATTTAGTGATAAGATTTATCCACTTTTAAATTAAATTTTATCAAAAAATTAACATAAATCTATTTTCTCTCCCTCATACTCATCTACCCTGTTACCAAAAAAAAAAAAAAACAAAGAAAAAGAAAAAAAAGAAAGAAAACAAATTCCTTGTAATGAGTAAGCAGAGTCAAGTAACACAAATTCCCTCATAGGCTATGTCCATAAAATGCACGTATCGTTCTACATCCCTTGGGCATCGCATATCTGGAATGGATGATGGGTTTCAACGCTGGTCCTCTGGAATCGTGAATGGTCACTATAGTCAGCAGAGTTCTTATGGCTTTCAAAGTCACTTGTTTTGACAGTGGTGTTATTATTGTAGAAATTGTTCATGTAATTGTACTCGTTTTGTTCATAAGTTTATAAAAGTTTTTGATATTCACTTTCGTCTTGATGTTAGAGCACACATTTTCCTTCCCTTATTCTCACTTCCCTCATCCGTTCACATAAGTTTTATCACGACTCTGTACAATGATCTCTTTCTTCATTTCTTACAGCACAGTGCTACTTTATCACATTCATCGGCCACCAGTCATTCGATCATTGCTCAATTGTTGGATGTCCCTTAGTTTCCGACTTTTTTGCCACCACAAGAAAAAAACTGCACTAAAAAGTGTACATCTGAGACCTTTTCCTCTTTCTTTCACTTCTTTTGAGGGCCGACCTAGCAATGGTGTAGGTAGGTCAAAGGACACACACCATTAACATATATGATTCTGAATTGTTTTCCAAATAATTGCACCTATTATATTGCATCAATGTGTCTGTTTTTTTTTCTGTTTGCTAATTCTTTTGGTTACCTCTGCTCATCTCATAGGTATGAATTGGAACCTCAGAATTGTTTCAATTTGTATTTTTTTAATTATTAGTGTTTTGGAGCATTTTTCATATGGCTCTAAATAACTTGAGTTTCTTCCTTTGAAAAATATCTGTTCATGTCCTTAGGCCATTTGTCAATTGGGGAATAGATCTTATTATACATTTGAAGTAGGACTTTATATCTTGGAAATGAGACCTTTGTCTAAAAAAACAAAATAAAACAAAACAAACTTGCTACCAAATTTTTCCCCAGCTAATTCCCTCCCCCTCCGCTTTTGTATCCAGCTTTACTGGATTTGGTTGTGAAAATACCTTTCAATTTTATGTAATCGAAACATTTTATCTCCTGTACCTTGGTTGGTCAGAGACTTTTTCTCTCATCCACAGAACTGATACGTAACTTTTTCCTTATTTCTTTAAATGATTTATGATGCAACCTTTTATATTTAAGTCATGTATCCATTTAAAGCTTCTCTTGCCATAAGATGTATGGTGCTGAGTGTGCTACGTGATTCTCTGTGAATGATAGCATTTGTTCACTATTGAGAAGGGCTAAAAGGTCATGGCAGTCCTTATGACGTGCTCATTCTACAGATGATCACATGACTGGAAAGGATCTTAGTGGCCACCTAGACCACCCATGCCTGAAAGTGAAAAACATTCCTTAGAAGGGCTCATTCAGTCTTTGTTTGAGGATCTCTGAGGAGGGACACTCCCTCTATCCTCAGACCTTACTTTGGGAAATATGTTAGGAAGTTGTTTTTCCTTGATTTTGCCCCTCCTGCATCCTGCCTGAACCTGGCTTTTTGCCTCATTTAGCCACTGGTCCTCATTCTCTCCTCTGGGGCCAAGCTAAATATGGTAGATTGCTTTTCCAGGCAATAGCCTCTCAAATACTTGAAGACAACTATCATGTCCTCTCTATGCTTTGTGATCAAAGCCTATAATTAAAGCTGGTGGCATCTAAATCTTTATAGATTCAAGAAAATGTACTTTAGCAACATTAATAGTGTATTTAATACTTGACAGGCCTCAGTTGAGGGTGGATCTCTGCAATTGATGGTTTAAGCCAATCTTTGACAATTTCAGATGAAAAATGAACCACATGAGAACCAAATTCTGAGCTGGCAGCAGTGAGAGCAGGTAATGAAAGGGCTAATAGACACTTCTCTTGTTTCACAAGGACCGGACAGGATAAGAACTTAATGATGATTAAAAACAATGCTTGTCCGAGGAAATCCAGAGGTTGAGCTTATGTTACCAGATGGAAAATGTCTCCTAGTAAGTCTTCGGCCAATTCTTGCTGACATCACTGTTTGTCAGGGAGCTTTCCTACAAAGCATGTCCTGGGGAATGGGAGAAGAGCTTATCTGTCAACTAGTCGTTGAATTCTGTATTGGACAGCATCATCTCAATCTCAATGGAAAGCCTGCTGGAAATCCGATGTCTTGGGTTCATATCCTGACTCTTCTACTTACTACCTGTGTGATCTTGGCGATTTACCAAACATCTCTGGGCCTGAGCTTGCTCTTCTGTGACATGAGCAGGTTGCAACAGATGACTTATAAGGTTAAAGGTTTTTGTTTTGCAGAGCATAAAGCTTAGTCCTAGATAAGAGTCATGATTTGCCCAAAATCTGAGTCAGTAAGAGACAAAGCCTGGATACAGTCCCTGGCCCTCTGACTCCAAATCTCCCGTTCTTTTCACTCCACTATGTTAGCTCTTCTAGATGGCACATGTAGCAAGCTGGGACAGAGATGTATTAGATGTGTGTTTGTGCATGTGTATGTGTATGCACGCATGTGTGTGTGTATGTGTGTGTGTGTAGTATGTCTCAATAACTTCAGCATCTACCAGCAAAGACTTGGATGCAAGTTGTCACTGAACCAGATTGAAATGTTCTAAGCTCACCAGTCCACCCTAAGTGGGAGGGTCTTCCTGGGACAAAGATAAACAATCCCATGCCTAACTTTCCTTTGTAAAATGATGTCACTTCAGAAGCTGCTGCCTTAATAGACATTTAATGCCTGCCTTGGAAAAGGCTGCATTGGATGAGAGATTCTGCTTTCCTTGGCAAGCCATCCACTCCTCCCTGAGTTATTTCAAGGCCCTCCTTTACCTTTCCTTCTCTCTGAAACTCCAGTAAGAAGTGAAAGAGCCCAGCTGACTGCCAAAGTCCATAGCCTTATTTTCAACTCAGCTTAATGATAGTAGGTCGATGTAGGCTCTGATGTTCTCATGATCAAAACATTGAGGCTCGTTTGTTCAGACACCTACTGTCCTTCTGTGAGCTCCCATTAGCAGTTCACTAGTTGTGAGGTATTTCTTAGAAAGTAGCTTTGGCTGGCCCAGTGTACCCTTTTCCAGGCCCAGAAGGGCCTCCCCACACAGTGGGAATGATGCCGCAGAGCTGCAGGTAAACGGTGGGTCCTTGTCACTAGCTGGGACTTGAACCATGTTGGAGGCAATCCTGATCTGGGATAGTTTCTGGCAGCTTTTCCCTGCACCAGGAGATGAAAGCAGAGAAAGGCAAATGGAGGATAAAAATAGTGGGCCCAGGAATATCTTTTAGTAAGTGTCTGACTGCCTTAATGTGGAATGACATTTCTTGGGATTTTACATACACACACACACTCATACACACACATACTCACACACAGACACACACACCACACACACACATAATACATTTAATATAAAGAAAATAAAAATTCTAACTTTTTTCTACATACATCCCAGTAAGCAAACATAGCCTCTATTACAATTTCTGAATGACAATCTTCTCTTCCATTTGAATTCCTCCTTCCTACATTCCAACCCCACTACAAAAGAATAGGCTGAACTAATCTCCAGAGACATCCTGAAATGGACCCAATTGGTCCATTTGGTCTTCAGTTAATGTGACATATTTTCAAATTAATGTTTTTCTTGACAACTTTTGCTTTCATATAACCATTTCCAAATGTGACAACAGTTATCTAGTGATCCTTCTCCTGTAACAAAGGAAAATAGTTAAACAAACCCAAGTGACAAAGAAAGCAGGTTTGATAGGGCATGTGAAGCTATGCCCATAGCCCTCCACTTTTCCAAGTATATAAGGGAGGTGCTTTTCAGACATCCCCCACCAATTCATGCCCAATGTTTGTCACTATTATGTGTTTGTGAATGAATCCTTATAGCATCAAGCATGGGGTGAGAGAGAGAATTCTTCAAATCAAGGCATCAATTCCCTTTCACATACCAACTGATATACACTACTTTCTATTTTTAATTTCTAGGATTACCTGATATGACAGCAAATTTAAGAATGACGATAGCAAGCCCATGGTCACTAAGAGTAGCCGTCCTGTTCTTTTACTCTGAAAGTTTTCCATGAATTACAGACAGAATCCAGAGCACCCCTGGGTAACATACTTGGGAATTGTGGTCCTGGAGGCCTGACTTGGATAACTTTGCTGATGGCAGCCTCCCTTCCTCTGTTCAGATTGTGAGATGTTTCTTCCCCACCCCCTTCCTCCTTTCCTGCCTCCATCCCTGCACCACAGGCAGGCTCCCTGCCCCCCCAACCCCCTGCTGAGAGGTCACAGCTGAAATCCTTGCCTTTAAAATTTGTCTTGGTGGGAACATTTTGTTTAAATAAGGTTAGTCATATATATTTTTTAGACAATTCCCCTTAGGAAAATTTAATTCATCATTTGCATATTACACGTGTATTCCCCTGAGCAATGAAGGTCCCAAGGTCACCCTGGAAAATTGTGAGTTTGCCTCAGCCATACAATGTGGCATGAGCCAGCCAGGCAGATTCATGTCTTCCTGACTCGTTGAGAGGGGAAATTCACGGGTGGAGAGGAAATAAACATCAATCAAATGGTTCATGCTGGGCCAAACCTCAAACTCCAGTGGCTGGTATTTCCTAATCCCAAAGTGGAATGTCCTTGGCTAAGCCCTCCGGACACACGGTTGGTGCTGGAGCTGGGCACAGCATGGCTGTTTGCAGAGAGCAATATTTCCCAGGGCCCACTCTGGCTATCAGTAAACAGACTCCAGGATAATAGCAGTAACCACAACGGCAAAACAACGACCATGTATATTTAGATAGCACTTCAAGGTTTATAAAACACTTTGCAAATATTCTCCTATTTTAGCCTTACAACAGCCCTGGGATATTGGTGGTAATATTATCCCCATTTACAGATGGGAAATTGAGGCAGGCAAGGTTAAGTGACTTCCCCAGAGTCACACCTGTTGAGTAAGTTCCTCAGCCTGGAAAAATAGAATGTCTCCTCGGCTTGAGCCGTGTTGAGTTTGTTATTCCTCAACCAGTTCAGCTTGGAAAGTAAGTGATGAAAGTCATGTGGTTCGAGACAAAAAAGGCATGTTTGGACAGGTCGCTTTAGACAAGGATGTGTTAAGCTATCCCAGTCAGAGATGATAAGACCCTGGGGATATACCCCTCCAGGACAGGAGAGAGAAAATGCACTAGGTTTCCAGTGGAAGCAGGAAGTTTAGGTGTTTGGATCAAAGACATTCCCTCTGAATTCCAGTGTTCTACTTAGCAGACCACCTTCCTCATCTTCATAACTCACACTGGAATGGTGATTTTGGGCTTATAAAGCACCGCCCACCAGCTCTCTCATTGGCTTATGCCACTCCATTCATCATACAACAGTGACAGTTTGAACCACTTGACACATTCTCTCTCTCTCATTTTTGTGAAATGTTTTTTTTTTATCCCCTTATCCCTCAGCAAACAACATGCCTCCAGTGGACTCCATGTCCTCCTGTTTTCCAACATTGACACCCAGCATAGGCCGCATGAGACCCACTGTCCGTGGTGACCTCTGGGGGCCTCATTGGCCTTCTGATAGGATAGGCACACTCTTTCAGTTCCTGGGCTTGGATCCTCTCCTGCCATGAACTGCCTGGGAATAAGCAGGAGAATTCCAAGGGAGAGGTTGCCACGGCAACGGCAATCTCATGGAAGGTTTCAGAAGTTTTGCCTCCTACTCATGGTACTGTAGAATTCAGAAAGCATAAGGAATAAAAACGAGTGCTAATTATCTGACCTGAATTTGCTGTGGTGGGCAGAACAAAGAGGAAAGCTGCAGACTGACATACAGCCCTCATCCATTGGCAGATATCCCAATTGCATTTTCAGGAGTGAGTCAGCCCACCGTCCTCCCATTCTTCAGTTCCACTAGCAGAGGAGCAAACGTGAGGTCTCAGCCTCAGCTTCAGAAGACTCAGAATCATTAGGGGTTATTAAGGGTATGGGTAAGTCTTTGTTGGACATGGTAAGGCAGAGGGGTCTCAGACTGAGGTTCCAGTTGTCTCTTCTCTATTGCTTCCTGCCTTTGTCACCTTAGGCAAGTCACATCACATCTCTAGGACCGTGTTTCCTCATCTGTAAAATGAAGGCGTTTGATTCAGCCTTTAAAAGCGTTTCAGAGCTGAGTCTTATAACACTGTGACCTTGGTTATAGTTCTGATTCTGACAATAATATTATTGTTATTTTATACATATAATATCTATATATTATATGATGCTATCTAAGTTTTATTTCCTCATTCTCTCTTTTCTCACTCCCTTCTCCCTCTCTCTCTCTCTCTCTCTCTCTCTCTCTCTCTCTCTCTCTCTCTCTCACACACACACACACACACACACACACACACTCACACACACACTTAAAATATACAGAGGTCGGGGCTACAGCTTCAGGGAGACACAAAGGGAACAGAAAACTCAGTCCCTAACATATGAAAAATAACCCAAATCACTAATGATAAAATAAATTCAAATCCGAACAACCAAAGGTTTTATCTCATACTCAGTAAAATGGCAAAAATGACAAAAGAAAGGAGAAGTCTATGCTGGAGGGGTTGTGGGAAGATAGGCACTCTGCCATATTGTTGTCAAAACTGTGATTTAGTACAACCAGTTTCCAATTCTTCAAGTAAATTGAGTAAAATATTAATTCTCTTTGATAAAGAGATTTCACTATTAGGCACATATCCCACCAGGTCACTGAAAAAAAGACCCCATTCACACTATAATAATTGTAGTGTAATTGTAATAGCACTTATGTGGTAGCAAAGAACTGAAAGTAAAGATAGATGTCCATCAATTGTGGGAATGGCTAAACAAATTATTTTGCATAAATGTAATGGATGTTTGTTCTAAGAAAAGATAAGCATACATCCAGAGAAGCATAGAAAGACTTATATGAGTTGATGCCAAGTGTAGTAAACAGATGTAGGAAACTGTTGTACATGGGATGAGAAAGTGGCCAATCAAGGCTCTGAGTGAGAACCTTCTGAAGGTGCCTGATTCTAAGGAACAGAGGGGCTCAGCTCACCAATTCCAGGAATGCATAGGCATTCTGTCCCTGTTTCCTGTCTACTTATTTCATGGTGAAGAAAAGTCTTATTGATTGGCTGTTCAGCCAATATTGAGGGTTCATGCCAAAGATTCCATGGGAATGAATCAAGCTTTCTATGTTTCCTGGCTATGTTTAAGTGAGCCCAATACGCCATGTGAGGAAAAGACCCTGGATCCCCTTTCAGCCAGGCCCCAGCCTGAGAGTGCTTACCCTGACGTAACTTCAGCTTCTCTTGTCTCTTCTTTTCTGATCGTTGGTGAAGCAGAATCAGAACTGGTGGCAATTTTGTGAACTTTGAAAGTCTAGAATTATTAGCTGTTAGAGGATCAGAAATTGAAATCTCTACCAGAAATTTCTGGTAGTTGAGCCCAGAGAACAGCGACCTGCCAGATGCAGCCCTTCAATGACTTTGATTTAGCAAAGGAGAAGCCATTTTCTGAAGTGACTTTGTCCATTGACCGTGCCATATTCAGAAGTGAACTTGGTGAGGCAAATGATTTGCAGCATAATCTTTAGATTTATACTGACTCTCCCGAAGACCAATGTGGTGTAGGGGAGATGATGACCCCTGGTTTTGGGTGATGTCTTTTCTTTACTATTCTTTTTTTTCCTTTTTTATTTTTTTAATATGTTTGGTTTTCAGCATTGATTTTCACAGGCGTTTGAAATAAAAATTTTCTCCCCGTTTCCTCACCCCCCACTCCAAGATGGCATACACTCTGGTTGCCCTGTTCCCCAGTCTGCCCTCCCCTCCATTGCCCC
>JAQQSZ010007939.1:0-13174 GCA_028646595.1 Phalanger gymnotis | reverse complement strand
AAAAAAAAAGAATTAAATAGCTCTAAACACATGAACAGTCATGGAAACAAAATTGTAA
Organism: Phalanger gymnotis; assembly: GCA_028646595.1. NCBI lineage: Eukaryota > Metazoa > Chordata > Mammalia > Diprotodontia > Phalangeridae > Phalanger > Phalanger gymnotis. The sequence goes on along the minus strand of JAQQSZ010007939.1, from coordinate 13,116 downwards.
TGATTTCAGTATAATGCATAACATGTACGATGAAGACCTTGTCATCAAGGAAGAAATGAGTTTATTGAGAATATTATGTTTATGAATTTTAGTTTGTGACATATTTAAGAATAATTTATTTATTCATTCACCCATCCTTTCAATAGTTGTTTTTTATATGAAGCTGTGACTTTATTATGTATAGCATGGTTTTCTTTGTTGCTTTTTCCCCTTAAAAGTATTATTTTTTCCAGTTACATTTAAATACAGTTTTAAACATTTACTTTAATGAGATTTTGAGTTCCAATTTTTTTTCTCCCTCTTTCCATTCAATTCCCCCTCCAAGACAGGATGCAGTCAGATATAGGTTATACATATACAGTCTTTTAAACACATTTCCACATTAGCCATGTTGTGAAAGAAGAATCAGAACAAGAAGGAACAAACAAGAGAAAGAAGCAAAAAAGAGAAAATAGTTTGATGTGATCTGCATTCAGACACTATAATTGTTTCTATGGATGTGGATAACATATTCCATCTTTACTGTTTTGGAATTGTCTTGGATCTTTGTATTACTGAGAAGAGCTAAATCTATGAGTTACTCTGCATACGGTGTTGCCGTTACTGTGTACAATGTTTTCCTGGTTCTTCTCACTTCACTCAGTATCAGTTCACATAAATCTTTTCAGGTTTTTCTGAAATCCTGATGCTCATCATTTCTTATACAAAAAAAATACTATTCTATTGCATTCATATACCACAACTCATTCAGCCATTCCCCAGTTGATGGGTATCCCTCAATTTCCAATTATATGCCACCACAAAAAGACTGCTGTAAACATTTTTCCCTTTTACTTTGATTTCAGGATTGCTACCCATGCTTTTTTCTTAACTTCACCTGAAGCATATTGTATTCTGCTCCAGCCTTTTACATTTACTCTTTGTGTGTCTGTCTGCTTCAGCTGTGTGCCTTGTAAAGAACATACTGTACCATTATGGTTTTTATTCCACTTTGGTATCTGCTTCCATTTTATGGGAGAGTTCATCCCATTCACATTCATATGATTACTCGCTGTGTCTTTCTCTCCATCCTTTTCCACCCCCTACCCATTTATACTTTTCTCTTTCCTTTCATCCTTTCCCTCCTCACCACTGTTTTGCTTCTGACAATTTCATCTCTTAATCTCTCCTTGCTTCTATCAACTCCCCTCCCTTTTCTTTCATCTTTCCCCTACTACTTCTTCCCTCCCTTCTTCCTTGCTTTCTATCCACTCTTCTCTTTTTTCTCTCCTACTACTTCCCTATAGAGTAAGATAGATTTCTACAAACAACTGAATATGTATGTTATTCTCTATTTAAGCCAAATCCAATGAGAGGAAGGTTCAAACAATGCTCACCTGCATCCCTTCTTTTCTTCTACTGCAATATGTCTTTGTGCATGTTCCTGTGATGTAATTTATCCTATTCTGCCTCCCCCTTTCCTCTTCTCCCAATACAATCCTTTTTTCACCCCTTAATTAATTATTCTTTTCATAACATAAATTCAACTTACCCACACTCTTTATGTATACCCCTTCTAAATTCTGTAATAAAGATACTGTTCTCAAGAGTTACAAGCCTCATCTTCTGCTTCAGGGATATAAACAATTTAATTTTATTGAATAACATTGTTTTCTTTCTTGGTTACCTTTTTATGCTTCTCTTGAGTCTTGTATTTGAAGATCAAAGTTTTTGTTTAGCTTTGGTTTTTCATCAGGAATGATTTAAATTCCCTTATGCCATTGAATGACCATCTTTTCTCTGAAAGATTTAATTCAGTTGCTCAATAGTCGATTCTTGGTTGTAATCCAAGCTCCTTTGCTTTCTGGAATATCATTTTCCACGATCTATGATCCCTTAATGTAGAAGCTGCTAAGTCCTGTGTAATCCTTACTGTAGTTCCATGATATTTAAATTGTTTCTGTCTGGCAGCTTGTAGTATTTTCTCCTTGACTTGATAATTCTGGAATTTGGATACAGTATTCCTTGGAGTTTTCATTTTGGAATCTCCTTCAAAAGGAGATATGTGGATTCTTTCAATGACTATTTTGCCCTCTGGTTCTGGGACTTCAAGAAAGTTTTCCTTGATAATTTATTGAAATATGCTGTCCAGGCTCTTTTTTTGGATCAGGTAGTCCAATAATTCTTAAGTTATCTCTCTTGAATCTATTTTCTAGGTCAGTTGTTTTTCCAATGCTGTGTTTTTTTGTTTTCTTCTATTTTTTTCATTCTTTTAATTTTATTTGATTCTTGATATCAAAAATATTGAAAGTCTTAGAAATTTGTGTGTCATTCCTGTGCAGGGATGATGCTAATCTTATCTGTATTGTTTTCTGTATTGCTCAAATTTTTGTATATATACTAACAAAGCAAGAAATCAATCATTTTTTAAGCATTGAATAATTATACAGTACTCTGTCAGGGTGTTAGATAAATATGAAGGAGAATAAGACATGGTTACTAACATCCAACAGCTCACAACCACATAGAAATGATAAAGCATGTAGATACACAAATGTAAATTAAAATTGAATTTAATAAGAATGTACTGAGAATTCAGAAATGGGAGAGCTCATGTCAAGCCATGGCCTTCAGACAAGGCTTCATGAAGAAGGCATTATGTAACCTAGATCTTGAAGTAGAAGTGTGTTTCAACAATAGCATATATAAATGTTTTATGTAGGAATTACATGGCCAGATGCACTGAGCCTGGGAAAGCCTCTGATAAATTTAACAAAAAGTTCACAGTCTAGTTTGAATTTATCATCTACATAAAAAAGAAACAGTTTGGAGACATGTTATTTGTGATTCAAGGGCCTTAAATTCTAAGTAGTTTGACATTTATTCCATTGTCAAAGAAGAATTTTTGCATGCATGAGAAAGATGAAATATGAGCAACATATTTTTTTAGCTTTAAACAGTATTTCCTCCCAATTTCATATCACAAAAATGTTTGACATTGTTGCCCTCTTCTGAGTTTGTGTCATTGTCTTCTCTGTCTCCATAATAATTTTTTAGGGTCAGATTCTTTTGTTTTTTGTTGGTGGTTTTTCCTCATCTTTTGAGGGGTCCTTTTTCCTTTCTTTTAAATTTGAACTCTACACCTAAGGAGGAAAAATCACTGTCTCAGGCTTCTTGTGCTAATAGCTGCAGGCACTGGCTGGTTACCTGGTGCTGTACTAATGTCACATTGAGGCCCATGTGGGACTCTCATATCTGATGCTAGGGGTGGGGGTTGGCTGGTGCTGCTGGAGGCTTGGAGGTTGTAAGGGTTTCACACCTTACCTGATGCTGAGCTGGGATCCTATTGGTGGTGTCTGGTGTGTGCTGAGGCCCAGTGGGGTGTTTCTGCATTTCCCTGTAGCTACTCTGAAGCATGTGGAGGTCCTGAGGCTGCCTATTTGCTCAGATCTATGCTGAAGCATGGCAGGGATGGCAGTGGCTGGTGGCTGCCTGTTTGCTTAGGCACCATTAGAGTTGATGTCTACATTGGTGTCTGCCTGTTTGCCCTGAGGCCGTGCTGAAACACTTGGATGTCTGGCCTCTGGAGGCTGCCTATTTGCCTGGGGCTATGCTAATGTGTGGTGGGGCTAAGGCTGGTCCTGGCTAGCAGTTGCCTGTTTGCTTAGGCACCCATAAGCTTAGGCACCCATAACCCTCTTTTTCAGGACTGTGCTGCAGCACATGGAGGTCTAGTTGCTGGAGGATGCCTGTTTGTCTCAGGGCAGGTCCAAATCAAGATGCGACCATTTCCGTGAATGCTTCACTACTATTACAAGCTAAAAATCATGTCTCCCTCTTCAGCTTTGCTTATAGCACTTTATTTAGAATTCTCCTGTACCTTTGTCATACTATATCATGCATTATATTCAATAATAATAATTTTAAAATAACAACAACAGTAATAATAATAACATAAGGTTTTCAAACCACTTTACACATATCTCATTTTATTATCACAACAACCCTGGGAGGTATTTGCTATTAATATTTTCATTTTACAAATGAGGAAATGGAGGAAGGGAGCAGTTAAGTGACTTTCTCAGGATGATACATTTAGTAGGTACCTGGGAATGAGCGCTAGTATGCATAATGGCTGATCCCTTTACACTGCAAGTACCTTATGGGCAAGTGTATCACCAATCAAGGCAGCATATCTGAGGACTGCCACTGTGAACGAGTTGTTCACTGGGGTCCAATTGCTCAGTATGATGAAATCTCTATTTATTCAAGTATCTCTATTTATTTACATATCTCATAACATACCATCCTTAAGCAAAGTACTTCATTTAACATCTGTAATGGTAATTAAAGTGAGACCTTTTTTTTTATTGTTTTCTCTGTTGGAGCACTGAGGTAATCAAGTGCCTTTGATGAATCTGGCCTTCGTTTCTTTGGTTAAATCTGGAGTCTTTGATGACCTGCTTAAGAAACAAGAAAGCCTAGTTCACATAGTTTGGAGTCACATGGTTGTCACACCCTTTGACCCTGGACAGGGTATATAGTCTCAGAAGTTAGCTTTTAGTTTGGGGCTCTCACTCACTGGAAGAGTGTCACGTGATTTGACCAGACAAGACTCTGGGTAGCTGTCACAGTCTCCCAACTTTGAAAACCCAGATGTTGGTGCTTCTTTTTGGTTAACTCTGAACTAAATGAACGATAGATGTATGTTAAATTAAATTAAAATTGTTAACCCTTTAAAGTTACTTTCCTTAGAAAAGCAAATCAAAGAAGTTGTGCTAGCCACCCTCCTGTGTGCTGGTGTTATTGACCTTACACAGCCACAGTAGCAGCAAGCAACATTGTTGTTACAATATCTCATAACACCCTTAAGCAACATGTATCATTTATCTCATATGCACCCCTCTGTTACAGTAAGAACATCACATTCTATTGTATAGCTATCATTGCACCCCTAAATCACTTGTTTATACAGCAGGGAGTCCCATGGTAGTACAACACAGCTTTAATCATTACCAAACATCCAAGAAAAGGCTTTAGTTTAATCTTGATCTTAGGTTGACTTCCAAGTTCCATATTTCTCCCTCTGTGGGCTGACGACTCCCAACTCTTACTTGTACTCAAGCGTAGGCAGCTCTCTGCTCCTGCTCCAGATCTCAGCTCACGAAGACTCTAAACTCTTCCTGCTCCTCCCTGACAGCAGGCTCCAGGGATTCCTACCCCCAGTTTCTATCCCTGTGAAAACAGAACTTAACAGAGCAACAACACATATTACCAGCACCACAATCCTAATTCATCTTCAAAGTAAAGAAGCCTCGTGTCAACAGCTTAGGTCACTTTACCAACTTCTCTTTTCTCTCTGAGGTCTCCTCTGTGCTCTTGGAGGCTCCTCTTCCAAGCTCTTTTAGGTTTCCTTTCCCCAACTCTTAGCTCAAAGCTCCTCCTTCTCCTCCTCCTCTTCCTCCCCTCCTCCCTCTCACCTCAAAGTCAGCTTGCAGGCAGTTCTCTGCTCCTGCTCCACGGCTCCACAGAATCACAGCTACCATCACTTAGAAACAAACAATTATCCCCGCCCCCATACTTTCCTTTTAGCTTGCAGATCCTGTTTGTGAAATCCTTTTGTAATACCAATGTTGCCTGTAGCTGCTGTGGGGGTGTAAGACTAATAACACCAGCACACAGGAGGGCTGCTAGCACAGGTTCTTTGATCTGTTTTTCTAAAGGAAAGCAACTTGAAAGGGGTCAAAAATCTTACTTTAATCAAACATGTATACCATTCACTTAGTTCAGGGGAAGAGATAGCACCTTGAACTTCAGAGCAAATACAAACAGAAATTACAAGAAGAAATTACAAACAGAGCTAATAACACCAATCAGCAGATAGGGCTTCTAACTGTCTGACCTAGTAATACATATGTAGTTACCAGAGAGAGAAGCACCAATATCTGGGTTTTCAAAGCTGGGGGTGAGGGGGTGCTCCTTAATGGTTATGCAGAGTCTCATCTGGCTACATCATGTGAACACTCTTCCCATGAGTAAGCCCCAAAGCAAAATGCCAACCTCCAAGTATACATACATTTCTTCAGGGTCAGAGGACGTCACAGCCCTTCAGCCATAACTGATTCAACTACTCTAACTTTCTACTCCACCCCCTCCTGTTCTTCTCATTCAGCAAGCTCCTTCTACCACAGGCTTCATGTAACTTAGGCTTCCATGAGACCTAAGCAAGTCACATGGGCCTTATAATATCAATTAAGTTGGGACTTTATTACTGTTTTAAAATGATTAATTGAGTGTCTTTGATTGAGCCTTACTAGGTGCTAAGCACCAGGCCCAAACCCCTGTTAGGTGCTAAGCCTACATGGGTGTGAATTGGTGACTAAGGTGGGGCTCCAGGTGGGGCCAGTGAAGGGAGGTGCTAACACCAGAGCTAATCAAAGGAGACTAAATTCTGGTCTTTCAGATGATGTTTGATGACATCTGATACTACATAAAAAGAGAAGACAGAGCTATTTGCTTAAGGCTCTCACTCTTGGTGGCTTGCTGATGTGGAGACTCAGGCAGCTGTAGCTAAGTGCCCTCCAGCTTGTGACCAGATGTTGGGACTTTGTTAAACTCTGGTAACTATGAATTGGGATTTGAATCAGACAAGGCCTGTCTATTGATGTTTGTAATTTGTTTGTATTTGCTCTGAAGTTCAGGGTGCTGGCTTTTTCCTCTGAACTAAGTGAATGATGTTTATATGCTGGATTAAAGTAAGATTGTTAACACCTTAACGTTGCTTTCCTTAGTAAATCAGATCAAAAGAACCTGGGCTTGAAGTGTTCTATGAGGTGGTTTTTGTTGGTTTTATGACCCCACAGAAGCTGCTAGCCGGATTGTTGAAAAAGGCTTATTAATGGGTGGGAAAGATCTTCAAATTTACAAAAATACATTAATAATACAGACTGGTGATGAATTTCATCAAAGTAACAGAAGTTAGAAGTCCTTACTCTATTAGACAAACTCTGTTATAAAAACACTATGAGACTAAAGGTTTGGGTTTTCTGTAATGATATTTGCAGAGAGTAAAATATAGGTCAATTTTTAGGGTCAGAAGAAAATATTTCTCTGAGCATACAATGTTACCTGATGTACAGCACAGCAGTAACCACCCTGGGTTGTCAGAAGGTATTATGATTATCCCGACCTCTAAAAACCAGAAGTCTCAAAATTAGGGGAAAAGACTACAAATGAGTAGGTGAGTTTTGGGGGAAATGAAATGTAAATTCACAAAATATACTCCTGAATTTTATTTTTAATCAAAGCACACATGATTATTCTTCAATGATCAAAACTTCAGGAGAATGACAGGGAAGGCTTTCTGATACTTTAAATGTCTTGAGATTCTTTACTTTATATTAAAACTAAGGAAGAGAATCTGACAGTCCCTCACACTTGGGGATGTTATTGATAAAAGAGAGATATCATTGAGAGCCAATTAAAAAGCTTCAAGGGTGGAGACAGATATAAAGACAGCACTCATTAAAAACAAAAAAAAGAGATAGATTTTTGTAAAGGGCATTTTTACTCAGTTATCATTCAGCTCTTCCAGAGAGATTCTTTCCATTAGCAATTGGTACAAAAACTATCTAAAATTTCAGATCTATTCTGATTTGTCTCTTTCTCTACATGATAATATTTTTTCCATCAATTTCAAAAAAGCTGTCTTAGAAAATAAGTTATCTATGATTGTCAATTTTGTTTCATCTACAACTCATAAGAAATATTTTTCACCTTTAAACAATTGAGATAATGTTGATAATTATATATTTTAGTAGTTAATATAAGAAAAAATGTCTTTCGGTAATGATTCTTGAATATTTGAGAACCACTGAATTCCTTTCAGCATGCTCCCCAAAATTTTTTTAGTATGTTCATTGACATTTAAAAACTGTATTAATAATGATGATAGAATCATTTTTGCACATCAAATTATAATCAAGTAAATCAAACTACATTCCTTAAATATCCATGGTTATCCTAATCTAATGGAATTGGCATTATTTGGAATCTGAATTAAATAATGTCATATTTCTTTTAATATGTATTTAATGGAACCAAGTCAAGATGGCAGAGAATAGACAGGGACTCTCCTGACCTCTACCAAATTTCCCTTCAAGCAATTTTAAATAAAACCTCAAAATTAATTTTGGAGCAGCAGAGCGCACAAAAGTACAGAGTGAAATAATTTTCCATAATAAGATAACTTAGAAGGTAGGCAAGAAATGTCTGTTGCATTGGGGTGAGAGTGGAGCACAGACCAGTGAAGGCTGCAACTTAATCAGTAACATCAGTGGTAGCTTTCTGAGACCTAAGTCCAGAGATGGCAAGGTGGTTGGACGACTGGTCAGAAGTAAATTACAGCAGATTCCTTTGGTGTCACTTGAGACAGGACTCTGTTATAGTTCCCATACTTTGCTCTGGGCACAGCAGAGATTGTGGCCAAGTGGAGATGGGACACTGGTAACAGTGCCAGGGTAGAAAAGAGTGTGTGTGAACATCCAGGAACCAAGATGGCACAGTATGCAGGAAATCGCTGTCACTCTCCCATACTGACCTCTGGAAAAAAAAATAGAAACAGAAAATAGGGCCCCAGAACAAATCCTGGAATGGTGGAGCCAGTGAAAAGATGGGGTGGAACAGTATTTTAGCCTAGGAAACTTGAAGGATTTGCAAGAAAGGACCCTGTCACTTGGGTAAAAAGGGATCATATTCTAGGACAGCAAGCCAGCAGTGAAGACAAGAGTAACAAGACACTACCTCAGTGAAAAATCCTGAATCTCAGGATGTTGGAGCAGGGAATGACCAATACCAGAAGCCTTCAAGTACATTAGCATAGACAGGGTAATTGGCAGACTCCATCTCTGAGAACCCCCATGTGCTTCAGTAAAGCATAGGGCAGTATGACATCTTCCAGCTCTTCTCAGTGTAGCCTAGGGCAAACAGAAATCTACTGGGTGCCATATGTCCGTGTGCTTCAGTGTAGCCCTGGGCAAATGCAAAAAAAACCCAGCTGACCTCAGCATGCACCAAACACCACTGCTAGGACCCCAGTTCAGCACCAGGCAATGTGCTAGACCCCTACATCCTCTAGCTGCCAGCACCTGAGGACTCAGCACACAAAACCAATGACCAAGCCCCTGGCCTCCCAGGAAAAGAAGTCTGGGATGATGTCCCTTTGTTCCAGCAGAGAGTTCAACTTTAAAAGCCAGGAAGTAGGCTAAAAAATTAACAAGAAGCCAAAATGAACACTGATCATAGAAAGTTGCTATGGTGACAGGAAAGGACAAAATACAAACTCAGAAAATGACAACATTGTCTGAAACCTCAAAGAAGAACATGAATTGGTCTCAAGTCCAAAAAAAACTTCTTTAAGGAGCTCAAGTATGATTTTGAAAGTCAAATAAGAGAGATAGAAGAATAATTGGGAAAAGAAATGAGAAGTATGCAAGAGAATCAAGTTTGGAAAAGGACAAAAAATGACTGAAGAAAAAAGCTACCTAAAAACATACAAGTGGCCAAATGTAAAAAAAAAAATCTTCTGAAGAAAATAACTCCTTAAAGAGCAGAATTGGCCAAATGGAAAAGTAGGTACAAAAGCTAACTGAAGAAAAATAATGCCTTAAAAATGAGAATTGGGCAAGTGGTAGTTAATGACTATGAGGCATTAAGAATCAGTCAAACAAAAATCAATAGTAAGAAAATAAAAGAAGATGTAAAATATATCACTGGAAAAAACAACTGACCTGGAAAATAGGTCCAGGAGAGATAATTTAAACTTATTGGACTACCTTAAAGCCATGATCAAAAAAAAAGTCTTGATAGCATCTTTAATGAAACTATAAAGGAAAATTTCCTTGAGGTCCTGAAGCTGGAGGGTAAAATAGAAGTTAAAAGAATCCACCAATCACTTCCTGAAAGAGATTGAAAAATGAAAACTCCAGGGAATATTATAGCCAAATTCCACAATTATCAGGTCAAAGAAAAAATATTGCAAGCAGCCAAAAAGAAACAGTATAAATATCATGGAATAACAGCCAGGATTATGCAAGACTTAGAAGCTTCTATATTAAAGGATCATTGGGAATGGAATATGATATTCCAGAAGGCAAGGTAGATTAGATTACAACCAAAAATCAACTACCTAGCAAAATTGAGTATAATCTTTCAGGGGAAAAGATGGATCTTAAACAAAATTGGGGAATTTCAAACTTTCCTGATTCAAAACAAAACAACCCCCCCCCAAAAAAAAAACAAAACAAAAAAAAACCCAGAAACAGACCTGGATGGAAAATTCAGCCTTCAAATACAAGACACAAGAGAAGCATAAAAAAGTAAACAGGAAAAAAAAACAACTTTTTAACCTCCCTACAAGGGAAGATGATATTTGTAACTTTTAAGAAATGTATCTTTGTTAAGACATTTAGAATGAGAATACATCAACAGAGGGTGTGGGTAAAAGTTGACTTTGATGTGATTAAAAAAATAATTAAGTGTTAGGGATAAAAAAAGAATTGTATTGAGAGAAGAGGAAAGGAGGAGACAGAAATTACATTCATTTGTAATCATATCAAATGAAGAAGCACAAAGACCTATTACAGGCAGAGTTCAGGAAAACCTAGAATGATTTACCTGAACTGATATTCAGCGAAGTTAGCAAAACCAGGAAAATATTGTACAAAGCAACAACAATTATTGTGTTATAAAAAACAAAATGATGAGCAGGCAGATCTCAGAAAAATCTAGAAAGACTTACATGAATCGGTTCTGAGTGAAGTGAGCAGAAACAGAAGAATAGTTTACATAACAATAGCAACATTGTTGATGAACAACTCTGATAGACTTAACTCTTCTCAGTAATACAGTACTCTAAGATAATTCCAAAAGACTCATGATGGAAAATGCAATCGACGTCCAGAGAAAGAACTATAGAGTCTGAATGGAGATTGAAGTATAAAATTTCCTCTTTTTAAACTCTTTCTTGTGGTTTTTCCCTTTTGTTCTGATTCATCTTTTACAACATGACTAAATGTGGAAATATATTTAATATATATTTTCATGTATAGCCCATATTAGATTGCATGCCATCTTGGGGCGAGGGGGAAGGGAAGAGGGGGGAAAATTTGGAACTCAAAATCTAATAAAAGTAAATATTGAAAATAAAAAATAAATAAATTTAAAAAAAGAAAAAGGTGTGTATGGTAACTTACAGAGCAGAACACAGGTAAGAAGAGTAGTAATTGTTTACCTCCTTAGATCATACCATCTTGGAAGAACTGAAAATATATAGTTCTCCAGAATTAGTTTTGAAAACAGCTGCATAAAAAAACCTGAAGATTGGGGCAGAGCCCCACTTTAACAGAGTTAAAAGTCAAGAAGCAGGTTGGAAAATGAGTTAACAACAACAACCGCAGCAAAAGATCTTGAACACAGAAAGTTACAATGGTGAAAGGTAAGACCAAACACAAACTTACACACAAAAAGTCAAAACTGCTGCATTTAATGTCACAGAGAAAAATATGAATTTGTTTCAGGCTCATAAATAATTCATGGAAGAGGTAAAAAAAGGATGTGAAAAACTAAATAAAGAGAGGTTGAGGAAATATTAGAAAAATAAATGAGAGAGACGTAAGAAAATTAGGGGAAAAATCAAAAGCTTGGTAAAGGCTGTACAATACTGATAACAACAACAACAAAAACCTTTAAAAAACCAGAATAGGCCAAATGGTTAAAAAATAAAAGTATAAAAATCCACTGAAATTAATGACATAATAAGCAGTACTGGCCAAAGGGAAAAGGATATACAAAAATTTACTGGAGAGAACTCCTTAAAATCAGAATTGGCCAAAATGGAAAAAGAGGTACAAAAATACAATGAAGAAAATAATTTCTTAAGAAGTGGGACTGGCCAAATCAAAAATGGAGATAAAAAAACTCACCAAAGAAAATAATTCCTTAAAAACTACAGTCGGGATACTGGAAGCTAATGACTCACTGAGACATCAAAAATCAGCTAAACAAAATCAAAAGAATGTTTTTAAAAAATAAAAGAAAATATGAAGTATCCCATTGGAAAAAAATGAAGTGAGATAATTTAAGAACTATTTGACTATGTAAAAGCCATGATCCAAAACAGAGCCAAGACATCATCATTCAAGAAATCATCAAGGAAAATTGCCCTTATATTCTGGAACCAGAGGGTAAAATAGAAATTGAAAAAAATCCACTGATCATGTGCTGAAGGAAATCACAAATCTTTTTTTTTTGATTATTTATTTATTTAATATTTTTAGTTTTCAGCATTGATTTTCACAAGAGTTTGAATTACAAATTTTCTCCCAATTTCTACCCTCCCCCCACTCCAAGATGGCATATATTCTGTTTGCCCCGTTCCCCAGTCAGCCCTCCCTTCTGTCACCTCACTCCCCTCCATCCCCTTTTCCATTACTTTCTTGAAAGGCAAGATAGATTTCTGTGCCCCATGGCTTGTATATCGTATTTCCTAGTTGCATGCAAAAACTTTTTTTGAACATCAGTTTTTAAAACTTTGAGTTCCAAATTCTCTTCCCTCTTCCCTCCCCACCTAACCTCCCTAACAAGGCAAGCAATTCAACATAGGCCACAGGTGTATCATTATGCAAAACGCTTCCACAATACTCATGTTGTGAAAGGCTAACTACATTTTGCTCCTTCCTATCCTTTCCCCCTTTATTCAATTTTCTCCCTTGACCCTGTCCCTTTTCCAAAGTTTTTGCTCTTGATTGCTTCCTCCGCCATCTGCCCTTCATTCTATCTTCCTCCTCTTTTTTATCTCCTACATCCTTCTTTCCTGTGGGGTAAGACACCCAATTGAGTGTGTATTTTACTCCCTCCTCAAGTCAATTCCAATGAGAGGAAGATTCACTCATTCCCCCTCACCTGCCCCCTCCTCCCTTCCTACAGAACTGCTTTTTCTTGCCACTTTTATGTGAGATAATTTACCCCATTCTATCTCTCCCTTTCTCCCTCTCTCAATGTATTACTCTCTCATCCCTTAATTTGATTTTTTTTTAGATATCATGCCTTCATATTCAACTCACCCTGTGTCCTCTCTCT
>JAQQSZ010007938.1:0-13174 GCA_028646595.1 Phalanger gymnotis | reverse complement strand
CTGGGGAACAGGGCAACCAGAGTGTATGCCATCTTGGAGTGGGGGGGGTGGAAATTGGGAGAAAATCTGTATTTCAAACGCATGTGAAAATCAATGCTGAAAACTAAACATATTAAAAATAAATTAAAAAAAAAAACTAAGCCCTCACTGCAGTGTAGAAGCTCTTTAAGTTCTTTTCTAATCAATTCTCTAAGTTAGTCCTCATAAAAATTATTCTGAACCTTTCCTTATCTCCTTAAGCCTCCAACACCTTCCCCTCCTTACTTTCCCAGCTGAGAAACTTGTCACTTTCTTTACTGAGAAAATTAAGGTCATTCAATACGAGTTCTCTCTTCTCCCTATTTCATCGCAAAACTCATTGACATGACTCCCCACCCTCCCTAATTGGCAATGAAGTGGCCCTTCTTCTTGCCAAGGCCAACCCCTCTACATGCATACTCAATTCCATCCCTTCCTTTCTTCTTCAGCAGATTGCAACCTTAATCATCCACTCTCTTTCTCTAATCTTCAACCTCTCTCTATCTAATTAATCTTTTTCCTGCCACCTAAAAAAGTTCCTAAGTTTTCCCCATCCTTCAATAAATCAATAAACATTTATTAAGTACATACTATGTGTTAGGTATTGTAGTAAGTGGTAGGGATACAAAAGGAGGCAATAAAGTCTCTGCCCTGTAGAAGCTTACTCTCAACCTATATCTTTCCTATTTTTCTTAGATAAATTCTACATTTGCTACCTTCACCTTCTCTCCTCTCACTCCACAACCCATTGCAGTCTGGCTTCATAGCTCATTATTCACCTGAATTCAATCCAGAATTACCAATTATCTTTTAATTGCTGAATCTGATTTTTTTAGGTTTTCTTTATTCCATCTCAGATTCTTGTCAACCTGTTTCATTTGGCACTATTGAATACCCTCTCCTCCTAGATAATCTTTGCTTTCTGATACTAGTTCCTTCTGGATGTTCTCCTATCTGTATAATTGCTTCTTCTCAATTTACTTTGCTAGTATTATCCATATCAAGCCTTCTAGTTATGTGTGTTCCCTAAAACTCTGTCCTGGGCGCCTTTCTCTTCTCTGTCTATACTTTTTCTTAATAACTTCATCAGTTCCTATGGGTTTGATTACTATCTCTATGCTGATAAAATGAAGATTTATTTAATCAGTCTCAATGTCTCTCTTAAACTCCAATCTCAGATCGTCAACTACCTATTAGACATTTCAAACTGCATATTTGTAGCACCAGCACAATACCCACAGTGGCTGTGGCTTCTATGAATATACTGGCATAGTTCTGAATCATGAAATATAACAGAGTCTCTTCAGGGAAGACAGAACCAAAACATTTATTCCAACACAGAAAGCCAAATCCATCATAGTAATAAAGAAATGTGCATGCATTATCAATGCAGGGGGCACCGCCATCCCCGAGACTTCCCTTCATAAGGGCCTGCCCACAAACAAACTCCCTTAAGCAAAATCACTCCATCTCTCACTCACACTAGCTGCTGTTCTATGTGTGTCTCTCTCTCCCAGCTCTAATTGGTCTGTCTCACTTCCCGCTACAGGCTCCATGTGACTCAAATTCATGTGACTCAGACTCATGTGACTCAGACAGGTCACATGGCCCTATTAATGGATGGGAAAGATCTTCCCATTGCATTAACAATACATTAATAATACAATATTCTGGAACATCTCAAACTTAGGATGTCCTAAGTTGAATTCATTATCATTCCTTCCAGACCATCCATTTCTGAGCTCCCTTCAACAGTCAACTAACCAAGCATTTATTAAATTTCTGCTACATGCCAAAAACTGGACTAAGAAAGACAAAGACATGGTCCCTATGCTCAAGAAATTCACATCTTAGAGGAGACAACATTAAAAAAAAAAACATACTAGATATGTAAACAATGTAAATGGGAGGTAATCTCAGAGGGAAGGAACCAGGAAAGTCTTCCTGCAGAAGGTGGGGTTTGAACTGAATCTTGAAGGAAGCCAGTAAATTGAGGTGTTGGGGGAAAGCAGTGCAGGCAAGGAGGACAGCCAATGAAGTGGTGGAATTGGGAGATGCAATGTTGTGTTCCAGAAACAGCAAGAAGGTCAGTGTTGTGGTATGTGGTAGAGACTAAAGTATAAGAAAATTGGAAAAGTAGGAAGTGGCAAGGTTGTGAAGGGATTCAAAAGCCAAATGGGGGATTTTATATTTGACCTTAGATGTAATAGGGAGCCAGAAAGCCATGGGAGAGGGTGACATGGTCTGACCTGAGCTTTAGAAAAATCACTTTGGCAGCAGAGAGGACAATGAATTAAATTGGGGAGAGATATGAGGCAGGAAGACCAACTTGCAGGCTATTGTAGTAGTACAGGTATGAGATGATGAGTGTCTGCACCAGGACAGAGTCTGTCTGAGTACAGGAGAGAAATGAATGCATATAATGTATATCGTGGTGATGGAAATGACAAGACTTGGCAAGATAGAATGTGTTGGGTTAGTTCAAGTGAGACCCTGCAATTCTTTCTAGTTTCCCAGACTGATGACATTGGCTTTCTCCTTGGCTCCCTCACTGTCCCTCACCTTCATCAGTCACCAAATTTTGCCATTTCTTGCTACCACAACATCCCTCACATCTGACTCTTTCACTACTCACACACTATCTGCCTTACTTCAGGCTCTTGTCTCCTCTGACTCAGTTATTGTAATGACCTAATTACTATCCCTGCCAGATAGTTTTTCCCAGTCAATCCCATCCCACATTCTGCTGCCAAAGTGATTTCTCTGAAGCATAGCTCTGACCATGTGATTCTGCCTGTCAATAAGGGACAGGGTATTCTTATTGTTTCTAAGATAAAATACAAACTTCACTGTATAGCTTTTAAAGCCCTTCAAAAATAGCTGAACAAGCTGTGGTATATGAATGTAATGGAATACTATTGTTCCATAAGAAATGACGAGCAGGTGAATTCCAGAAAAACCTTGAAAGACTTATATGAACTGATGTCGAGTGAAGTGAGCAGAACCAGGAGAACATTGTTCACAGTAACAACAATGTTGTGCGACAACCAACTTTGATAGACTTAACTTTTCTCAGCAATACAAGGATCTAAGACAATTCCAAATGACTCATGAGGGAAAATGCTGTCGACATCCAGAGAAAGAACTATGGAGTCTGAACACAGGTGGAAGCTTACTGTTTTTTTTTGTTTGTTTGTTTCTTCTTTCTTGTGTTCTTTTTTCCTTTGGTTCTAATTCTTCCTTACAACATGACTAATGTGGAAATATGTTTAATATGATTGTACATGTATAGCCTATATTAGATTGCATGCCATCTTGGGAAGCCGGGAGCAGAGGGGAGTGGGAGAAAATTTAGAACTCAAAATCTGATAGAAGTGCATGTTGAAAACTAAAAACAAATAAATATTTTTTTAAAAAAGAAAGGCAAAAACTGGCCTCAACCTAGCTATCCAGCCACAATGTACATCATTCTCCTTCCCATACTCATTGACCCAAAGTGTCCTTATTCTTCATATACAATATACAATCTCCTTTCTTGGTACTTTTGCTCTGGCCATCCTCTGTGTCTAAACTGCACTCACTCTTTACCGCCACCTAATAGAATCTCTCTCTCTTCCTTTAAGATAGCTCAAGAACTACTGTCTGCCTGAAATGCTTACTGCAACCCAACACCCCCACCCCACCCCACCCCCACACCTGTTAGTGCCTTCTCTAACAAACTCCCTTTTAGTTATTTTATATTTATTGTCTTTATATCTATTCTGTATAAATTATTTATATTCTTTTTGTCTCCCCATTAGAACGAAATCTGTTTGCTAGTAGGGATAATTTCATTCATTGTACTTGTATCCCCATACCTATCTCAGTGCCTGGCACACTGGATGCTCTTGTAGGTTGCATCATACTTTATATTCACTGATTTCTTCATCCTCTTTAACATGCTCTTCTAAACTACACAGTGGTTCCTGCTCTTAATGAATTTAACATTTGTAACTGTATTACTTCACTTATACTGTTTTGAAATTACTTAGCAAATATTAAAAGACTATAAATGGACCTTGGGCAAGTCATTTAACCTCAACTGCCCTGCCTTCCCCCTTCCAATAAAAAGAAAAAAAAAAGACTATAAATGGCATTTTTCTTCTTCCTCCTCCTCTACCTTCCCTTCTCCCTCCTCTTTCCCCTCTTCCCCTTTTTTTCTTCCCTCCTCCCCTTTTTCTTCTTCTTCTCTTCCTCTTTTTTCTCTTCCTTCTCCTCCTTCTTTGTAGTCTTTTTACTGAAAGGGAAAAAAGTATAAAAATGCAATTTTCTTGGGCACTACACTTTGGTTTGGGAGGAAATAGGGTCATCTATCTCTTTCTGCCCTCTTTTCTCCCTACTATGCCCAGGAAGTCCCAGTGACCTAAGTGCAAGTCTATCCCCTGACAAAATTGGGAATTTTTTTTTTTTAATTAGAGCTCTCTGATCCTCTCCCCCTTTTTTCAGCTCCCTTCCTCTGGCTATGGGTAAGGTTGAACATATTTCTAAGGAACTCCAAGTCATTATGATAGTTTGTCAAGGCACATCTAAGAAGAGCTTATCAGAGCTATTGGGTCTGTAAGGAATTCCCTCCTCTGTCTCTAGAATGAGTTGTTTAGGTGCTTGCCTCATGCTTACACAGAGTAGCTTGTGTGAGATTGATAGGCAATGAAAAGCCCACTTAAGCCCAAGTTTTTCTCCTATCATTGTGCCAGGATATCTGAAATATGAGCCATTAATGATGCCAAGGGAGCTTTTTTGTATAAAAGGCATGCACATTTTCACTGGGCTGAGCCATTTGGTCTCCTGGTGTCAGCACCTTGGCTAGGGCAAGCAGTGGAGCCTGTGGCCACCCATTTAGTTTTTCATTACAGTATGACTATGAATACCAGTGTAGTTGGCCTCAGCAGGACTGTGGTGTGCTGCTATTATTGCCAGGCTGAAATGGGCTGTAACTGGGAAACGTAAGGAGGAGTAAGAATGATGACTGATGCCAGTAGATAATTAAATAATCCACAACTGCGGAGTCATTTGGCAGAATCAGTTGTTTTCAGAGAGAGATTTGAACCTAGAAAAGCCTCTGGGGCACAGGGAGGAAGGGTGTGGCTGCTTTGCTAGGAATCCCTGGTAAACTTCCTTAAGAAGGGCATGTTTCTCTGTGTCTCTCCTGCATGTTGACCCATGAACAACTGACTGTGGAAACAATGTGTTGTGTCTGTATTTTCTTCTCCCTTCAATCATCTTGTACGGAGTGTGGGCAAGGCATAGTATTTCCCTTGTAGTTAGGGATGGGGTTGGAGGGGCGGGGGGAGGAATCAGTTTTCTAATATAGGTCAATAGGGAATAAGGCCATTCTTGTGTTCTGGGAATCATTTTCCACACCTGTAAAATAAGGAGGTTGGGGCTGGATAACCTCCATGGAATCTACCAGGTCTAAGTCAATGATCTTGGGTATATCTCTTGTAACAAAACAAACTTATCTCACTAACCTTAAAGGTATATTTGAAAGCTCCCAGAACTCCTGGAAAGAGGAACACTTTAGCAAGGGAACAACTTATCTGATTAACCCATTAGCAGAACCTATTCTTAAGCAAAGTTTCTTAACCTGGGATATGTGAAGTTATTTTTTTAAATATTTCAATGACTATATTTCAATATAATTACTTTCTTTGTCATCTTATGTATTTTCTTTTATGCATTTAAAAGCATTCTGAGAAAGGGTCCAATAGCTGCACTATACCGCCAAAGGGCTAGATAATACAAGAAAAAAAGGCAAGAATATAGAGACAGCAAGGTGAAACAGTGGATAGGATATTGGACTAAAGACCTGAGTTCAAATCCTGGCTCAAACATTTATTACCTCTGAATCCCTGGGTAAGTCACTTCACCTCTCTGGACCTCAGTTTTCTTAATTGCAAAATGAGGATAATAGCATCTTCCTAATGGCTTTATTGTGAAGATCAAATGATGCACCATAAGTAAAAATAATTTTATAAACCTTAATGCTTTATGTCAATGGTAGCTGCTGTACTTAAAAACTCCCTCTAGAATCTAGTGGTAGGTAAAGTAAGGCTATGTCAGATAAAACAACTGAGGAGGGGGGCAGTAATTAGGAACACTTTAACTTGCTCTTTGACAAACACATATGCCTTTCATTGCAGAAAAGCCCATTTTCCATGGCACGTAGTCATTTATTTTTGACAAGTCAAGTCTCAAATGCTACAATGACAACTCAAAGCCCTCAGTGGAGAGTAACACATAAGCATAATTCTCAAACTTTGTACAAGGTAGCTTTTGGTCATTTCTCTGAATTAATAAATAAAGCCAGGTACCCTTCGAATGCTCCTAACCTTCAGAAATATTTCTGATGCTTAGCCAGACTAACCACCTTCCTGCTCCAACACCCTTTTTTAAAAAAAATATACATTTGAATGCTTCCAGATATAATTAATATGACAAATTTACTTAGGGCATAACTAATAAGCAGATATTAATTCAAGAAAGTCAGGATATTTCACTGGAAATGAGTTGCTGATAAACACATATCATATTTGTTTAACAGCACAGGAAAGGGAGTGAGTAGTTATGAAGTTGAATGGCTCGTGAGTTTTCATTTTTCTCCTTAAATTCCCAGTGCCCAACAAGTGTTCCTCGATTCTCGTACAAGTCTAAATAAAGATTTCTTCATTTCTTTGATGCTTTGCCATCCTCCCAGGTTACCCATCTTGGCCTCAGCCTCGTCTCTCAGTGTAAACATCTACAATTACAACCTTTTTTTTTGCTCCTTACAATCATTTCCTTTCAAAACATTATATTTCTTAAATATATGTATATTGACATACAGGAAAACAATAATTCAAAGGAACACAGATCACTAGACAGCACTTTGAGAACAATAGGAAAAAAAATTAAAGGGAGCTCATATCACTGTTTGCCCTGTATTGGGGGCTTCCTAACAGATGGAATTTCCTTTAGAACTCTGATTTCATGAGCCAGATGTTTCTGCAAATCTTCCCCAACCCACACTCTTTCACTATCCCGAACTTATCCCATAGGGAAAAGCACTGTTTCATACACCTTCGTGTGCCAGAGTGGGTGCAGGAAAATAAAGAGAAGTCCTTCTCATTCTACTTGTGGTTGGAGGCCATGCTATTATGCAACAAAGTCCCCCTTTCTTCTGGCCCACTGCCTCTTCACTATAAAGTGTCTTCCTACTTCACTCCTTCTTTCCCTTAATCCTGCATCTCTTCAAGCTTCTCAGCTTTGTAGGAGATTTTAGAGTAGTAGTTAGGAGATAAACATTTAACTGTCCAAAAATGTTTCTGTTTAACTGTGTTCTGACATATATATATGTATTTATATACATATATATATATATGCGTGTGTATACAAAACATATACACACACATGTATATGCATATATACATATCACACATGCTGCCTGTATATATACATAAATATGTTGACATACTTATTGAGTGACATGTATGAGTATATGTTTTGTACACATATATAGTATATATGTGTGTGTATTATATGGTTCTTTAAGAAATTAAGAAATAATGAAGAGCAACATAAACAGAAGCAAGAGAACATTATATACAGTAACAGCAATATTGTTTTAAGAATGACTTTGAACAAATAAGTCATTTTGACTATTACAAACACCTAAATTAACTACAAAGGACATATGAAGAAAGATGCTATCTGTATCCAGAGAAAGAACTGACAAATAGAAATATGTATAGAATGATTTTATATGTCTATATACATACATTATATATATATATATGTGTGTGTGTGTATATATCTATCTATCTATCTATATATATATATATATACATACACATACCTACATACATATTTGTGTAATGGTAGCCATCTCTAGGGTGGGAGGAGGGAAGAAAAAAATAAAAAATATTACACAATTTCTTTATTATATATTTAAATAGAATAGCAAGTTGTATATAATTGACTGGCAGTTTCATGTGTGATTTTTAAAAATTATAATAAGTTATAGAAGTGTTTGTTTTATCCCATAAATTAAAAATAAAATAAATTTAAAAAATTTAAAAGAAGTAAATCTAACAGAAGAAGGATGTAAAATTCTGAAGCCACAGAGAGGTTAGAAAAGACACTCCATTCGTCTTTGAAGTGTGACAATGACACTAGCAACTTGATATGGTTAAAAGTATGATTCTTACCTCCACTCCACTATGAGAAGTATGAGCATGACTAGAGATGAAATCTATGAGACAGATGTTATGAGTATGCTCCTTGACTGAAAATGAAAAATTGACCTTCCTACTTTGTTTCCTTAGTGACTTATTTTACTATGACCCAACTATCTCTTACAATTAAATACTTTTTGTCCTACTTTTCAAACTCTTCAAGTCATCAAGAGGAATTGCCTAAACATTCATTGTAAAGATAGCCCTGCCCTGTGGTCTTGTTGTGTGCATGTATGTGTTTGGAATGAGGAGAATTGTAGGTGAAGGGGACAGAGATAGTACGACAAAAGGCAAGTATCCCTAAGATTCTGGCTCTCAAGGTCCAGTTAAATTCTTTCCTGTCACTCTACCCCACAGAAGGCTCCCTTCTTCAAACTCCAAATTACTCATTTGGCTCTGATGATCATACCCTACCCCTGACAATTAAATATGTTCATGTGTATGTATGCCTTATCTTCCTTATTAGACTGTAAGGTCCCCGAGAGCAAGGACCAAGTCTTCATCATCTTCATACTTGCATCACCTGGTTATTGTTGTATCACTTTTATTTTTGTTATAGTTGCTGTTGTTGTTTGAACTAGACTTTAGATTTCATTGACATAAGGAACACTTGGGGAATTCAGTCCAGTAATACAGATTGACTTCTGGTCTGCAGTTATTTTTACTGTGCACTCTAGTGACTTCCAGGTCATGCAACCAATATAAAGAAGGAAAAATCATATTCTCTGATCCTCACAACCTCTCAAATCTCTTCAAAATAGGAATTATACGCAAGACATAAATTTGTTTCTTTTATCTCCATGGTCTAGGACACCAACAACTCTACTTGAGGCAAAAATCTAATGAACTAACAGCAGAGAAGATTAATTCCCATCCACTAATATTATCACTTAGCACCCCCTGCCCCCACCAACCACCCTGCATTGTCAAGGATGCACAAACTGATTCACAGGCTTACAAGAGAAATTAGCTACACATCTATCCTCCTTCGAATACTATGGAAAAGCAAAAGGCAGCATCTTGCTCTGACTGGTACTGTAGGACTGTGTACTACAACAATTATCAGCTAGAGAACTGGGGAAAAGAGGGAACTGGGAAAGGATTCCTGTGTATGCATGGATCCATAAGGATTGCCTGAAATAAAGAGCCCAGCATCCAGATGAGGCTAGTTCTGTATCCTCATAAATTACTTGAAGCAGAGACTGAACTTGCCAGGATGAGAGGAATCTGAGAACACTTTGCAGTCCAGCCTCTAGGGAAACTATAATCGAAGAGGAAGCAGTCAAAAAGTGAACAATAGGAGAATATAAGGGGAAAAAATCCCTGAAATTACTAGATTTCAGAAGGAAGAAAACTGAGTTAAAGATCTGAAGCACAGGCAGATAAAAGAACAGGGAATAACAGAAGGGAATATGGCCTCCAAATCAGCTAAGCAAGTCCAGACATTTATGATTAAATATTGCAAAATAAAGGAAAATGAATCAACACCTGATAAGGCAGAGGACTTGGGGATTCTCAAGAGAGCATGGCAAAACAGAAGCCTGTTCCTGAATTGTTTAAAAGAAAAATGAGAATTGAGAAAGCAAAATTAATGACCTGCATAGCAGAACTTATTTGCAGGGTAGAAAAACTTGAATCCATGATTTTACTTCTCACCAAAAAATCAAAAGAAAGATTAAATGATTAGAAACGAAAATAACAGAAGTAAAGGATAAAGTGGAAAAAGAAAAGCAAAAGCAATAACATTAGCAGAAAATATGATCCCCATCTATATGAGCAAAATTTATTGATCTCAGAGAGACTGTATACAGTTATATTGTAATGACTTTAGGTCTTCAGCACACAAATTATAAGTCCTGAATATAGTAATGCAAGAAATAATACAAGAAACTGCCCAGAACTTCTCAACACACACACACACACACACACACACACACATACATACACATACACACACACAAAATGATAATCAAAAGAATGCAGAAATAACCTCTAGGGGAAAAAAACCTATGCTGCAAACTCCAAGACACATAGTAGTTAAATTTAACAATTTCACTGAAAAACAACCAATTCTGCCAACACCCAGAAGAATGAATATAAAGGAAAGGAAATTCGAATAA
The DNA here is from genome assembly GCA_028646595.1 of Phalanger gymnotis. Lineage (NCBI taxonomy): Eukaryota > Metazoa > Chordata > Mammalia > Diprotodontia > Phalangeridae > Phalanger > Phalanger gymnotis. The sequence continues at coordinate 2,787 of JAQQSZ010007938.1, read as the reverse complement.
TATAAGACTATTCCACATCCATGAGATATTGCAGAAAGGAATGGAATTATGTGTTTTAAAGAAAAAGAGTCTCAAAATGCCAACCAAGATGACCTACACTCTAAATTTGAGTTTAACTAACCATTAAGGAAAACAGATGGATGTTCAGTTAAAAATATGTATTTGAAGCACTCCTAGAAAGAAAATCAGACCTAACAAATTATTTGCTTTTGAAAATCCCCAGACAACAGAAATACAAAAGAGTAAACAAATACAGTAACAAAGGACTATAACAAAATAACATCACAGAGGTCATTAAAAATTTCTTTCTAAAAGTACACAGGGAGACAAAGGTGAAAGCAGAAATCAAGTTGAAGTGATGGTGAAGAAAAAGATCTGAAACATCATGGACTAAATTTCACATCCCACCTACAAATAAATCGATAATCGTTATAAGATTAAATTAGAGAATGGGAGAGTGCATAATAGAAGAAAGGGAAAGAGGATATAGACGAACATGTGTTAGTTGCTGTTTCAGTCACATCTGACACTTTGTGACTCCCTTTGGGATTTTCTTGGCAAAGACAATGGAGTGGCTTGCCATTTCCTTCTCCAGCTCATTTGTACAGATGAGGAAACCGAGGCAAACAAAATGACTTGCCCAGGGTCACACAGCTAGTAAATGTCTGAGGCCAGATTTGAACTTGTAGAACCAATGCTTTTGGGGTGGGGGGGAGGGGGCGGAGCCAAGATGGTGGCTGGAAAGCAGGGACTAGTGTGAGCTCCCCACAAAGTCCCTCTAAAAACCTATAAAAATGGCTCTGAACCAATCCTAGAACTGCAGAACCCACGAAATAGCAGAGGGAAGCAGGGCTCCAGCCCAGGTGTGTTGGTAAGCAAAATGGGCTCCTTAGCACTTAGTTCAACAAGTGCCCTTGAAGAGTTTGGCTTTTGTTTTTTTGTTGAGTAATTCAGTGTATTTCATTAAGTCTTACTAAGTGCTAAGCCCCAGGCCCAAACCCCTATTAAGTGTAAAACCTATGTGGGTGTAGATTGGCAACTAAGGTGGGGCCCAAGGTGGGGCTAACTCCAGGGAGGGCCTAGTTTACATATCTGGGACAGCAGAGGCTCTTAGACCATGTGAGTTTAAGTCCAGCCTCTTTGTGACGATTTTAGGTCAGGTGGGTGAGTCGCATGTATGACTCACCCCTGATGCTGAAAAACATATAAAAATCAGGGGTTGGCCTCAGCTTCCTTGGAGTTCTTTGCTGAAGCAGTGGTGGCTCATGACTCTGGGCCAGCCCTTGTTCTGAGCTCCTGGGCTGAACCTAGATGTTGGTAACAATGAATTGTATTGGGTCTGTCTGTTTGTAATTTGTTTAAGGGCTTTTGAGATGGTGTTGATGAGGAGACTCTGGGTAGCTGTAGCTAAGGAGCCCTCCAGCTCGTAAACCTGGATGCTGAGACTTTGTTGAACTCTGGTAACTATGTATTGGGATTTGAATCAGACAAGGTCTGTCTGTTGATGTTTGTAATTTGCTTGTATTTTGCTGAAGTTCAGGGTGCTGGCTTTTTCCCCTGAACTAAGTGAATGATATTTGTGTGCCGAATTAAATTAAGCTTGCCAACCCCTTCACCTTGCTCTCCTTATTAAGGCAGATCAAAAGAACCTGTGCTATCTGGCAGCTTTCTAGGTACTGTCTGTGTGTGGACCTTTCCCCACCACAGGTGCTGCTAGCTGGATTGTGGAAACACCAGGACAGCCTTGATGGTTGCTGGGTGAGGTCTATTGCGCATGGAGCTGAGAGGTGAGTGGAGCAGAGCAGAGCCCAGTGTGGGCGGCATGGACCAACCAATCCAGGAGTGGGCAGAGCAGGCCCTAGCACCCTGAATCAGTGAGCTGTGGCAGTCGCTAGACTTTTCAACCCACAAACACCAAAGACAACAGAGAAGAACTGCAGAACCCACAAAATAGCAGAGGGAAGCACGGCTCTAGCCCAGGACAGCCTGGATGGTCTCTGGGTAAGGTCTATCCCACATGGAGCTGGGAGCAGAATGGAGTGGAATGGAGCAGAGCCCAGTGTGGACGGTACAGACCAACCAGACCAGGAGCCAGGTGGAGTGTACCCTAGCACCCTGAATCAGTGAGCTGCAGCAGTTACCAGATTTCCCAACCCACAAATACCACAGACAACAGAGAAGGTTAGTGGGAAAAGCTGCTGGGGACAGAGTGAAAGAAGGAGTTCGAGGTTTGGCCACCACCCCGGAGGCAGCAGAGATGGGGCAGCTATAGAACTACAGCTGCAGTTGCTTCTGGCCCCAGGCCCACCTGGTGGGAGGAATTAAGTGGTGGATGAGAGCAGGAGTGAAGAACCTGCTGAAAATCTAAGTCCAGTCCAGGTTAGGGGTTCTTGGGGAAGGAGGAGTAATGGTGTGGCAGAGCTGGCTCATCCCTCGAAGCTTGGAACACAGTACTCTTTACTCTACAAGTAGTCATACCCCACTGAAAAACTCAAGGGTTAAGTAAGTTGGCTGGGAACATGGCCAGGCAGCAAAAATGCACCCCAGATTCAGTCTCAGACTTTGGAATCTTTCTTTGGTGACAAAGAAGACCAAAATATACAGCCAGAAGAAGTCAACGAAGTCAAAGAGCCTACAACAAAAGCCTCCAAGAAAAACATGAACTGGTCTCAGGCCATGGAAGAGCTCAAAAAGGATTTGGAAAAGCAAGTTAGAGAAGTAGAGGAAAAATTGGGAAGAGAAATGAGAAGGATGCAAGAAAACCATTAAAAACAAGTCAATGACTTG